>NNCF01128097.1:855948-882779 GCA_002313205.1 Laupala kohalensis | reverse complement strand
AAAAAAAAGAAGAGGAAAGAGGAAAATGAAAGATACCCTAGCCCTAATAGAGTCGGGATCGAAAAGAACAAGAGGTGACCAAGGAAGGTCAGAGAAGAGAAAGGAAGGAGCATGGCACAAGCAAGTGGAAGCAATGCCAGACTCAGCTCGGGGTCCCGTGTTCGCCAAACACATACTTACTAGATGTAAGCCCCCTGGGGGGAGGGGAAGAAGAAGAAATAGAGGAAAGAGAAGAAGAGGAATCAAGTAATTAGATTAACTCGACTTTCTGATAACATGGGTAAGAAACTTAACAGCAAACTTAAGATTCTGATAAAAGAAAAAGTTTATCCTTGTTGTACAGACAAGTTCAATCTTACCTGCACAAGAACAAAATGATTGGAAAAATGCAAAGTGATGATGGGTGAGGGAGTGAAATGAAAGTTAATTGTTAACAATAATAAAATGAATTAATGACATGCCAAGATATGATGAGAAATAATAATACAATACTGATTTCCTAGAGATGACGATGATATGGAGAGAAGATCCTGGAAACCAGTTGGTTGAAGCTGTTATAGAGTTGATCCGGACGGTTGACATGTTGACAAAGAAAAAGTTGATGGGTAGTATATATCTGGTTGCACGTATCATCTGAGGTGTAATTATAGGCTCGATCTTGCGAGAAAATGTCGACTTGGCGACGAGAATAAAGGTAGCGATGCGATGTGTTGGAACGTAATAATCCCTATTGTGAAGGGTTAAAGAAGAGAAAATATATGTCGGTTTGGCGCCGACAGTAAAGAGTTTTATAAAACAAAATAGATACATTATTATAATTAAAAGTGATAAAGGTAATCACTTAGTAATTATCAATAAAAATGAATACATTGAAAATGTTGAAGAAGTACTTGATGATAGTGGTAAACTAAATTCAATATAAAACAGATACAGATTATTTTGCGAGATTGGTTTAATAATAATAATAATAATAATAAATTTATTGTCAAAAAACAGTACAAACTGCGTATGACNAAACTAATTTACCCTCCGGAAGCAAGCAAGGGACCATCCCATCAATTCCGATCAAGGGCCCTAAGGCAGAGGCGGATTCAAAAATGAGCATGATAACAAAATACCAATAACAACAATTAAATTTAAACAATGCTAATATCTATCAAGCGTATGGGTTGATTAAACTATATACACCTGAACAAAATATGGCGCTGGTGTTATCCACTATTAATGGTCCAACTTACAAAATATTGAAATTTCTGTTAAAACCACTGAAACCGTTACTAAAAATAAATAAACATTTTACACTAAATAATAGCATGGAATTTGTACATAGAATTAGAGATCTTAAGGTCCCAGATTTACATGATTATGATTATGATTACATTATAATTTTTAAACACTATACACAGAATAATATATAGTTCGATAATAACTTGTACATGTAATTTTTTGCGTAAAATTACGAACATATTGACATTCTATTAGTTTTATAACTCGCAGCTAACTTTTTATCTTATCTAGGAACTTGTGCTGAAATTTTGTTGAATCCGCCTCTGCCTTAGGGCCCTTGATCGGAATTGATGGGATGGTCCCTTGCTTGCTTCCGGAGGGTAAATTAGTTTATTGTTTTCCACATGGTCATACGCAGTTTGTATTGTTTTTTTTGACAATAAATTTATTATTATTATTATTTCATGTAAAGATTGCGACTTCAAATATACTGGACAAACAAAACGTCTTCTCGCTATAAGGGTGAAAGAACAGGAAAGGAATTACGAAAAGGAAGAGAAGGGTGGCATTAGCCGTCGCTGCGAAAAAGAATAAGCACGTTATGAGTTTTGAAAAGACAAGAATTTTAGATAAAGAAGAAAATCTTTTTAAAAGGATAATTTTAGAGAGCTTTTATATAAAAATAAATAAAAACGTAAATACACAGTTGGAGAATATTATTTTTACAAGAGACTATTACAGTTTATTCTTTTTGCTAAAAAAGTAAAAGTTATGTTAAACTTTATGTTGACAGTACTGTGGTGGAAATGCTCTCATGTTTCTCATACTGTGGTTATATGAGATAGTCTTTAATGAACTTCTCGACAGAGAAGGTTGAACAGCAACCTTTCTGAATATTTTAAAATTTAATGTGATATGTAACTGGTTTTAAAGTGATTAATGTTATTTTAATGTGATATGTAATTAGTTTTTTTATTATCTTCATACAATCCAAGGTTTGTTTTAAAGTATATTGTTATTTAAGTAATATACAAATAATAGAAGTGAAAATTGTGAAAATGTTTTTGAAGTTTAACTTTGTTAGTGAGATATGTGTATTAATTTGAACTTATTTAGTATTTTGTTACATGTTTTTTATTAGTCCTGATGAAGAGGTCAACACACCTCGAAACGTTGGCAATCTAGTAACCAAATGTAATAAAGGGAGTGTTGTGAACCAATAATTCTGCAGTTGTAATGATTGTTATAATTAAGATCCACAGTACAGTGAAGGAGTTGTTTACTGATATCGTAAAAGTGTAATGTAAACGTAATTTCGTTGTAGATAGATATTATTGTTTTTTCGTATCTGCAGTGCGTTTTCTGTCCTCCTACGTATTTTATCATTATCATATCTTTCATTTCAGTATTCTACGTCTGCTTGGTCCGTTTACACTACTTGATATTATTCAAGCTTCTTGATACCCTAAACTAATGTGTATGTGTAACAGATAGAAATTATTTTTCTGAGTCTATACTAAACGTTCAAGCGAAATACCGCTAATGGGGATGCAATGCATACTAGATGTATTTAAGAAAAATCCGTTAATTGTGTACAGAAAATTTAAGCAAAATAGTTGGAGCCATTTTTGAGATAAATTCAAAAGAGTCCGTCGAAATCTCGCTTTCGAATTTTATCATCGTTACAAAACTTTCTACATACTACGGACATGAGAAAGTAACACATGATACGACGCAATGTATTACACCATAAATTATAATTGCAACTCAGGTACGTTTTTTTTTCAAGTAGAAACCACAATAAATAAAAGAATACTCTATTTATTCTTTTGTCGATTTCAGATATTATTGTGATTTAATTCTTCTTACGCTGCTAGTACAATAACCTAAAATCTAACATTCGATTCACTTTCAACGTGTAAATAACAAAAATGTACGGTTTATATTCCATTTTGACGAAATACAACGGAGAATAGAAAAAATGGATAGGAAAACTAACTACAAAGTGAATAAATAATTCACGCCTTACGATAGTATATTTTTTGTGATCAAAAGCTCTCAACGTTTGGACTTTGTGTTATTACATATCAATGAGAGGAGATTTTATTATTGATCTTTTATTTCATTAATTTGTGTGAAAATCTATATTTATGCTAAAACAGTGTAATTTAATGTTGTTAGATCTTTTCCCGGATCGTGGGTCACCTTCTGCGCCTTTGTTCTAATGATTACCTGCAACAGATTTTATGTCGTACATTTGTTATTGCCATTGAGGAAAGGAATTCTTGTACGCTGTAGTAAAAATTGTTTGGGTTTTGTTTTCTGTTGTAAGAATTGTTTCTGTTGTAAGAATTGTTTGGGTTTTGTTTTCTGTTGTAAGAATTGTTTGGGTTTTGTTTTCGATGTTTAGTGATAACGCATTGTATTTCTGTACACCTGCATTATGAGTTCTCTTTGATTTGGGAGTGTATGTTATTTGAGGTTGATTTCTCGTGTTGTGAAGTTGAAGAGAACAGTAGAGTGCTCCTTTGTCCGTTTTTGTTTAAACTTAATTCTTCCGTGATTCCCCTAAGTTCGTTTCTTTTCAGATACAGAATATTTTATGTTAATAGACCATGAAAGAAATGTAAAATGTATTTTTTACAACATTGTGATAAATCAAAATACTCATTATTTACAATATAATCCTTCATACGTTCATAATTTCCTTATAATGGAAATTTTTAATTAGTTTTTCGCATGATCAAGTTGGTAGCGGTGGCTAATATTTGTACAGCTATAGGTTCTTGTTTCAATATGGAAAAATACATAAAATCGAAATAAAAACTGAAATGTCTCATTATCATTCACGTATTTTTTACTTTTTGTGCTTTCCGATAATTGAAAAGCACTGTTTCAACGATGAAATCACGGCTAGGAAAAAGTATGTAAATATAATGTTTACCAATCTCCGCTGAAATGTTTGATGCTGTCAATGGCTCGTGTTTCCGCTTCTGATCGAGTTTTTTTCTAAATTCTGCTCTTCGTATGTCGTATGTTTTTGCATCATTGGATTCTTAATTTAATTTCTGAAAGGTGGTTTTACATTTTATCGGTGTTACATTGATCTGTCATTTCGAAATATTTCACCTCACCAATGCTTTTCCATGAGAATATATGCAAATGTAAATTCCAAAAAGAAAAGACGAGATAAAATTTTACTATCCTTATTATCAGAGACAACAGTTTTTATTCTTATGTAAAGAAACTTGAGACGGTCCTTGGTATAGAATTTATCGAAATAAAAAAATTCCAAATGTAAAAGGTTTTGATATTTAAATAATAATCAAATGCAGACTCCAACGCCTATCTTCAGATCCTTGCTGAGTACATAAAAAAAATAAAAAACCACTAATAAAATCTTAAATCAGATATATTGTAAAGAATAAAATATAACTTAAGGCAAATTGTTTTGCTATAATATATTGTATTCATCTTTTTAATGTCGAAAATTTGGGTGACCCTAACAGAGAATAACTATTCGCATTATACTTCTAGTAACGTTGGTTCGAACCTTTGTGGTTCAAGTAGGATTTGCGGTGGTGGACGAAGTGTGTTTTTTCCTATAGAGGGACACTGCCGATTTCCCCGTCTTTTCATTCCACCACAACATTCACTCATCGTCTTATCTCCCTCAAGTCATGTATGAATCAATTGCCTCGGGNATCGTCTTATCTCCCTCAAGTCATGTATGAATCAATTGCCTCGGGGTGGAGTCAGGAGGGATATCTCCTGTGATTTCTCTGCCAAATAAAAAAAGAAGCTTCCTATCATACTTCAAAAATAATGCAAAGGATTTTAGGCAACACACAATGTCGAAATATTCTGTTTATCGAATCAGATTTCTTGACTTCAAATAATAAGTTGTAGACATGACTCTTTGATCTGGTATCGTCTAGTTAGACGTTTTCCCGCTTCTCTGACGGCTCCGTCTAGCATGCTTGCTCACCACCAAGTCATTCCGGGTTCAATTTCCGGTGGGACCAGAAAACTATGACTCTGAGATTTATTCAGAAACCGAAGTCTTTATATCCATCTCCTACTACTCACTAACAATTACTACTGTTAACTACTCCTACTAATACCTCCACATGAGGCAAGTTGTAGATAAACCCGGTTCACTTACTAACAATGGCCCACCAACCATCTCCTACCTCCTATCGCTCCACGTAGATAAGCTTCAATAGCACTAAGCTACATTTCCTCCCATTTACAAGATACTACAATGAATAAATCACACGTTTTCCTTTCCATTTTGCATAAGCAGCATATATGAAGCAGGAAGGAATCAAGGTGTGGTGGACGCACACAGAGCCTTCATGGAAGCTGCAATGGTCAGCGAATGCACCCAGCACCCACCACTCTCACAATCGATACGCCAACGCGCGGTCGATCTCCCGGATTGGTGCGAGATGCATTGGAGTGTGACCGGCCTCCGCAAAGCTACAGCGCGTGGCAAAGCGAAACACCACACAGTAAACACTGCGGCCCACCTCGACTCAATGCACTTACTCACTTAGTCAGTATTACTCCTCCCAACTGTGTCCCAATGGAGATGCGTTGTTCATTAAGAGGAAGTTGGCATTGCGTTCCAAGAATTGTTTCGTAGGTAAAAATGGGGATGGAAAGGAGAAAAATTGTCGTTAGGACCAGAGCAGAGCGAAACAGAGCAAAACAAAGCAAAGCAGCGTTCTGTTTCGTGTTGTGCAGAAAACTATCGATTGACAAGGTAACAGCAAAGATGTAACACTAAACAGAAATCATTTGGAAGACATGACCCTCCGCATTAAACTAAGATGTTCAACATCATCTAATGACAACTATGTGTCTTCATATTTATACAATCATTTGTTTTCAATTTATTTTGACCTATGGTCGACTAGAGCGCCTTGTCTTTAACTTGGTCATAACAAGGCTCATATTTGTTATTTATTCTTTCTTATCCACTTTCACGAATATATTCCCGTCGTTCTACCACGAGGAAGTGGATACTCATCTGCCATCCAGTGTAATCTCTCTTTTTAATTCGTCACGTATTATACGTAATTTTGTTACGTATTCTCTAAAAACCCCATATTTCTCTTTAGTGACTATTCTTGTGTCTTCATTTCTCTTATATATTCTGATCACAATCATTTGCAGATCACAGGATTACTGGGAGAATCTATTAGATTGATCAATTTTTACTATTCGCCAACGTTTCCAGGTTATACTGACCTCTCTATTAGGGAAAACTTTGGTTGATCAGTATAGATAGTCTTAAACTTGATTCCTACAGAGGAGGTTGCACAAAGATGACTCTTCCAAATTTAAAACTGTCGCTTACAAGATTATGATGAAACTGGATTTTAACTATTTCAATGCTGCTACTGAAGTTATACTCGATGACTCGAAACTTTGGCGAAACGTCAGTGAGTTCAAATAATAAATTGAATATAATAAAGGAAGAGTGTTTTACTCTCATTTATGAGAGGATTCTCCCAGTAATTCTGTGATCTGGAAAATATTGTCTAATTATGAAGACACATCGTTGCTATTACATGAAGTTATTTAAAAGATTCGATAAACAAGAGACAATCAGAAATGTCTTCACTGTGAAAATTAACATAAATTTGTATTTACATAATAATTATTATTTTTCTGGAGATACATTAATTAATTGACGAAAATCCCAAAAATTGAAGTAAGAATCTTGTTTCAGTAGTAATGAGCTAAATCTAATTTTACTCAATATGTTTCAAATTGACTCAAATGTTAAAATTAAAATAATTGCAAATAAATTAAAAGCAATCGCAAACGAAGGTACAAAACGCATAAAACGCAAAATAGGGAATTGACCCATCGAATGATAAGAGTCGAAAACATTTGAAGGAGGTAGATGAGACACCATTGGTTGTAATCCGTTTATTAGTTATTGCCAAGGACTCAGAAAAAAATTTGTTTTTTGCAATAACTATTTCAAATAATTACTGCAAATTTTTTTAAAATGGTTTTGTCAAATGAAGTCCTTGCAATAGCATAAACAGCGCCATAACAATACGCGGGATGAACGTTAATTAGTTGCTACGATGCGTTTACTCATTTTTTCCGACATTTTCTGTTAGTATCTGTCAGTTAACTAGTCGTTGTATCAATAATTTCTACCAAACTGTTTGGTGTCAGTTGCTCCAATGTAACTGGTTTCATAATTTCTCTCAATTTCTTTTCTAGCTTTCTAGTTCTCACTCCTTCCTCAAATTGCGTAAGTCTTCGGATTTTCATTCTTAGCATACTGACACGATTTCCAGGACGAGTTTCTGTCAGGTTCAACTGTGGTGGTATAATTTCTGTATTAAAGGTTCGTATAATCTTCCAAATACTTGGTGACGAAAAATTCGACTTGGATAGCTTTGGTTTATTATTATTATTATTATTATTATTATACATAGAGGGCTCTTCTAAATTCTAACACTTTCGTTAGAACCAGAGCAAAGTAAAGCAAAAGTGTGTCCTTCAATTTTGTCTGATGTACTGTTAACATTACTATGACGGTAATACAATAACAAGAAAAGTTAAATAAACAAATGATCGCTCCGTATATAAAATGGTTAGAAAATTAGTAATAACAATAATAATAAAAATAATAAATTTATTGTCAAAAAACAGTACAAACTGCGTATGACCACGTGGAGGGAAAAAAAACTAATTTACTCTCCGGAAGCAAGCAAGGGACCATCCCATCAATTCCGATCAAGGGCCCTAAGGCAGAGGCGGATTCAAAAAATTCAGCAAAAATTCCTAGATAAGATAAAAAGTTAGCTGCGAGTTATAATACTAATAGAATGTCAATATGTTTGTAATTTTAAGCAAAAAATTACATGTAAGTTATTATCGAACTATAGATTATTCTGAGTATAGTGCTTAAAAATTGAAATAACACTAAATTCACGATTTATTGTTACAATAGACCCGCCCCTAGACAAAGCCTAGAGAACCTGTATGATAAATCCGCCTCTACCCGAAGGAAAACCGGAGAAAAACCCGGGCCAGGATGTGTGTGTATATTCACATACGGAATCATACACATTTTCTCTTACAAACATATACAGACACACATACATATGGACAAGCATGCTGCAATATACGTACATATATCATAGCTCCTCCTATATCCTTAACGTTAAAGGAGTTGCTATAATATAATTTTAAAAAAATTAAGAACTATAAAGAATAAAACCAAAACAGGATTGCTGTGAAGAATCATGCACAATACAATATACTGCACTGCTATTCATTCTGAGCATTTTCTATACCCTTAGACTCCATTCACTACACTACACTTCTCTGAACTTCACACGAATTTACGGATATCTTTAATAAAATATCAGAAATTTCTTTGAGAATAATTTTTAGCGACAAAAGTATCTTACAAAAAAGTCTAATATTTCTGGAAAATCAATTTTATTTGAATATAAAAATGTTTCGGAATCTTTTTAAAGATGTCCTACTTGGATTAAATGAACTGAGAAGGTAAAACGCTAAGTGCATTAGAGTTTTTCCCTCTAAACTTCTGAAGCACACGAAAAAAATATGATAAACAAGAAGAACCAAAAGGCGGCGCCTGCGCCAACCGGATGTGTTTACTTTCAATCTGAGAAAGACTCCTTCATGCCTTCATCTCTCTCTCTCTCTCTCTCTCTCTTTTATGCCGTCACTACGTCTCCTGTTGATTCGCTTTGCCCACTTCGCTTCTTTGAGCAAAATTCACAGAATTTATTTTTCTCATCATGATGGATTTCTTTCTTTCTTTTTTTTTCTTTCCTTCTTTCTTTTTATCTTTCCTTCTTTCTTTTTTTTCTTTCTTTTTTTCTTTCTTTTTTTTCTTTCCTTCTTTCTTTCTTTCTTTTTTCTTTCCTTCTTTCTTTTTTTCTTTTTTTTTCTTTCTTTCTTTCTTTCTTTCCTTCTTTCTTTTTTTCTTTCCTTCTTTCTTTTTTTTCTTTCCTTCTTTCCTCTTTCCTTCTTTCTTTCTTTCTCTCTCTTTCTTTCCTTCTTTCTTTCTTTCTCTCTCTTTCTTTCCTTCTTTCTAAATGCTTACCTAGTTTTACTTGAATATTCCCACTTTTTAATTTAATTTAAAATTTATATAAAACTTAAGCAATGGCGGCTCTAGTCCGTAATCAAGGAGGAGGCT
Organism: Laupala kohalensis; assembly: GCA_002313205.1. Classification (NCBI taxonomy): domain Eukaryota; kingdom Metazoa; phylum Arthropoda; class Insecta; order Orthoptera; family Trigonidiidae; genus Laupala; species Laupala kohalensis. The sequence continues at coordinate 873,343 of NNCF01128097.1, read as the reverse complement.
AAATTTTACAAATATCCATATGGACACTACTATACATAGTTTAAATATTATTATTATTATTATTATTATTATTATTATAGTCATTTTGTATCGTATTTTAATACAATACATAAATTCATCAAATAGACAATTAACAATCCATTAAATAGTGAACAAATTTATTAGTTTTTCAAAATGGCAATTACTTATTAAAGGATAAAGATACATTTTATCAATTTCAATATTATTTGTTAAATATTCAGAGTTATAATCCCCTTAGCCCTCACCCCATAGATCCACCCCTGAACGTAATGTATGTTAACTGACAGTTAAATCTTTTAATCGTCTGAATTTTTTATAAATGGATACTATGATACATTTACTTGATTTTACCTTCTACACATTCCTTATCACTCGTGTAAGCGATTAATATTTTGTTGAAATATATTATGTCTGATAACATAAAATTAATTTTGGAAAATAAATTTTTCGCGGTGGGAAGAAAGAAATTTTTTAAAATAAAAAAATCAATATTACTATTTCAGATATATTTATAGAGATCACCGGGAATGCTATAGAGATTTTTTAATATTGTCTATTTATAACTACAGATATATTTTAATATTGTCTGTTTATAACTCCATATTGTGTTGCCGTATGGCTCATATTAATTTAGTTTTATGAGTACTCAACTTTGGCACGGTTGTGTACATAAATTCTGTAGCCCCATCCTGGCCCAGGTTTTTCTCCGTTTTTCCTTCGGGTAGAGGCGGATTTCTTATACAGGTTCTCTAGGTTTTGTCTAGGGGCGTGTTTATTGTAACAATAAATCGTGAATTTATGGTTTTTTGTCAACTCTTATGATTTTTAAACACTATACTCAGAATAATCTATAGTTCGATAATAACTTGTACATGTAAATTTAGAAACATTTGCGTTAAATTACAAACATATTGACATTATATATCTATTATAACTCGCAGCTAACTTTTTATCTTATCTAGGAACTTTTGCTGAAATTTTTTGAATCCGCCTCTGCCTTAGGAGACTCCTTGATCGGAATTGATGGAATACGTCCCTTGCTTGCTTCCGGAGAGTAAATTAGTTTATTGTCCTCCACGTGGTCATTCGCAGATTGTACTGTTTTTTTGACAATAAATTTTTTATTATTATCTTCTCCTCTGAAGAGAAATATGGCTTTTTCATCTTCTTGTATTTGATTTTCTCTGTTTTTATGCTTTATTAATGCTTTCGGAGCCATCCTTTTCCTCTTTAGACTTTTGAATGTCGTTCGAATCCTTTCTTCCTCCTCCTTGTGATTCCGACCGCAGCCGCTAGGAGACCGAGCGGTCGATGCGAGCCTCCTGATTCGTCAGCTTAATTTCTTTCCTCTTTCACTGCAATTGCTGTGTCACTGCCCTCGTCCCCGAAAGGTGCAGCGAATCTAGAATTTTACGACGCTTTCAGTGCGATGAGTTTAGCGCTGGTGTAACCCGATGCAGGGAATAACGTTTAGCATCCGTACTTTGCGTAAATCTGTGTGATCGCGATCGCAAATAAGACCACTGAAGCGATCGCGTAATGAAACTTGGGAAGGACATGGTTCAGGATGAACATAGACAAACTTTTCTGTTTGAAATGGGTTACATGAAAGATTTTTGACCGTAATAGTCGATAAAATCAAAAAAAAAATTCTTTTATATTTGCTTACGCTGCCTAAACGATTAGAGATAGGAGACAACTATGAATGGCAATATTGTTTACCTCGAAGAGCTCTACAAACAAAATTAACCTAAATATTTATAAAACATTATTAAAATATACAAGTTAATATACTTCAATTTAAGGAGGAAAAAATCATCTTGAAATTTAATGGATTATTGTTTAGTGCACTTATCAAAGATAAAAAAACGTCTTTAAATCGTAAAATTTCGACGATGATATGGTGCAGCCTCGATATGTCTCGAAAGCGAAACTTCGACCGCGATAGTTGTGTAGAGAATACATTTGTAGGTTTTGTATTAAATTTGTGATATGAATTTGAAAAATTATGTTTCTGTACATGTTTAAAACAATGTACGATGAGTACAATTATCTTGATTTTACAATGTAGAGAGATGGTATTGTTTCCGCAGTTAGAGTAGATTAGTCTCAGAAAGATCTGGGGCAATGTCGGGTAATCAGCCTGTAAAACTATAAGAAATTATAGACTTTTCAAATTGTTCCAGAAGAATTTCCTTATAGATTTCTTTTAGAATCTTTTCTGTAAATTTCCTATTCTTTGAATCTCCAATTTTATTTGGTTGGAATTTATTTTGATACTTTCTGAAATTACAAGATAAAAAACCATTTTAGAATTCCTTGGCACTAAAAAAATAAAATATTCTTTCAGCGTAAATTGATTAGCATTTTTTGTCTATTAAAAACCGAAGAAAATTTTGCCGTCTTACTCAGGGCATATACTCCAAGACATGTAACTTATGCAATATGGCTGCCTAACACGAATTGCCAACCTCAACGAATTCAAGTTGTCTCCAAATAAACAAACAAAAGTAAAGAAATACTTAAAATAAAGTTTGCTGTAAAGAAATACGACAAAGTAAGATACAAGAAAATAACAATCTTTCGACACTTCGCTCGATGCAGAAGGAACAGAATAGCGCCACAAGAGCCATCAAGTCGGGGTTGGCGATGGATTTAAGCTTTCAGTCATTCGAAGCCAATTATTTTGAAAGAGCGCTGCTGTTACAAACTGCCCAAGAACATGTTTAGGACAAGAAAGAAATTTACTGCGACTAATTATATACAATAAACTAATAAACACTGTGCGTTTCCGTTCCTGATTTATTTTCTCAAGTTACATTTCTGAAGGGAAGAGACATGACGTGAAGTTGTTTAAAACTTAGCTGCGTCGTTCTGTCTCGTTGAATTGACACGTTCTTATCTATTGAAGCAGACGCCGTTCCGTGGTATTTAAGCAGTCGCAGGCTGGGGTTACGTGGTCCATTGTGTTTGTCACGCTCAATGCCTTACCATTCTGTGGTGAAAATAAGGTTATTTGTATCGTGGGAGTTGATATAAATAGATATAGAATACCGATTTAACGGATAGTCAAAGTCAATAGATTTTTTTGTGGGGCTTTGCGACTCATGTCGACATCAAAGGTCATTGGAGCCCAAAAAACTTGTACAGGTAGGGAAAATGCACTTACGCACTAGGGAGAGCCAACATGACTCCCCGCGTGTGGGACTCGTCGAATGATTCAACCCTACCCACTAAAAACCCTCCTGATCTACAACACACCAAAACATATCTCACAACATACATCAAATGGAGGGGGGCCTAAAATGAAGGGGGACAAAGAATAAGAGGGGACAAAAATGAGGGGTAGGAAAAAAATGAGAGGAATGAGGAAAATGAAAGATACCCTAGCCTTAATAGCGTCGGGATCGAAAAGAACAAGAGGTGACCGAGGGAGGTCAGGAAAGAGAAAGGAAGGAGCATGGCACAAGTAAGTGGAAGTCAATGGAAATGTAATAATAAACGGTCTTGTAGTTTATTTGTTTTCATTAATATACTTAGTATATTGCAACATATAGATTCAATTCTTTTCTTGACCAGCATAGAGGAATTATTTCAGAACTACCTGAATTCTTGCGTTATTGCTGGCTGGAAGTTTGTAATTTTTGTTCAAATATTATTTCTTGAATCCCATAAAAATACGTGTAAAGTCTATACCATGTTCTCTTCACATCTGCTCCAAAATACATTACAAACACAATATACATTCCAATTTCGATCTATTTACTCCATGTAAACATTAATTACTCAATCCACTACTAGGAGCTTTGATTCTTTCATACATTGTAAAACATATAAAAAATATTTAAATTAGAAGAACTAATGTTATTACTAGATCAACATGTATAATTGTTGAAGGAAGAAAGGTATCAGAAGCATTTGATTATTGTAGGATTCGTCCCATGCCCATAGAGAATATGTGAGAGGGGGAGACAATAGAGAACGTAAACTAGAAAATCCATCTCTCTTTCACGCATTTGAAATTAAAATAACGAAAAATACAAAAATTAGTTTCAAAGATATTTAAATTAACGTACCCAAACAAAATCCTTTAGATCGTGTAATGTAGTAAAAGTTAAGAAAAACTAATGTCTCTCTAAAAACTCTTTAAATTCTCAATACGAGTATATCTTCCACAATACAAAAAGAACATCTCACAATTACGTTTTCCCGTTTTTCAGAGCTCTCTCCGTTGATGAATCAGTCAGGACTAAGTGGGGAAAAAACTTATTCTGCGAAAGATTGTTACGAACGGCGTATGGCCACGAGCAGGACGATAAAATAATTTGTAAATTGGTTTATTGTTCTCCACGTGGTCATACGGTATTTGTAAATTAGTTTATTGTCCTCCGCGTGGTCGTATACAGTTTTAGCTGCATCAGCAAACACTTCGGTAGCAAGCAGGAGAACATCCAATCAATTCGGATTAAAGGGTCCACACGCATAGGTAGTTTGAACACATGAGCGCCCGAAAGATGAATCTCCTCTGAAATCAGGAATATCTCAAAAGTATTATAAAGTATAAGCATGTCTCGTAAACATCTAAGGCTTTGATGCTCTCTCTTTACCGAAGTCCTTCCAGTTAAGTTAAATAATTTGGACGACAAGTGCCCACTTCGCATTTAACTTCCGCATAAGGATGTCAAGGATTTATACATGTTTATTGATAATCCCCGTCCCCAAACGTTTATGAAACAGAATTTTTAATTTATATTCTATTGAGTTATTTCGGTGTAATGTATTTCTTGTCATTAATTCTTTATTTCTTCTTCTGTAGGATGAATTTATAATATTATGAGAATTGTAAAATTATGATTAGTAGAACGTTTCATATTGTTTGGGTAAATATTTTTGTCTGCATTGTCAACAGTCTGGTGGAAATTGCGACGGACCGGGACTCGAACCGGGATTCTTCGACTGGTCGCAGGTGTGCTATCCACTGCACCACCCGCCTCGACTCCCAAGTCCGTACACAACATTCGCGTGTCCTGATTTAGTGAACCTGGGTCACATTCCCCATTCAGGGGATAAGTGACCACAGGCGGCATCATTACTGGTAGCACTTAAATCCGGTTTCCACGTACTTACGCGTCGGATGCAAATTTTTACCTCACAACATTGGGTGTCGAGGCAGGTGGTGCAGTGGACAGCACACCTGAGCCCTGAGGGATATCCTAGGTTCGAGTCCCGGTCCGTCACAATTTTCACCTTGCTGTTTGCGATGCAAACACTCGGAAATTGAGACTTAAAAATGTTGTTTAATTTAGATATTTACATAAAAGTTTATTTTAAGTATTAGGAGGAAATGAATTTGAGAAACAAATTTCAAGCTGAATAGAGCAACAGGCCTGGACCACGCGTGGGAGGTGTGTGATTGTTTTTCTTTCAATTCCATTCGGTTCAATAATTCTTACAACACGAGGAAGTCATGAAGAACAGAAAACTGTTATCTACTGAAGCAGCAATTCTCGTAACCTTCTTGTCTTCCAGCTGAAATTCACCTCTGTAGAATAGGAATTTGCAAACAATTTCATAACCATTTCATGCAATCAACTTTTGATGCTAAAAAACTTTTGACGGAAAACGTGTGAACGTAATTAGAATATTTCCATGGAGGATGATAAATCTTGCTCAACACATCAATGACTTACCACCATTTTATTCGATTGTTATCCCCACTTGCTGTTGAATATATTATAATTATTTGCATTTTCTTATATTGTTCTCATAAAAATAGGAGTTAAGGTAATTCTTCGTCATATTTGTGATTTCGTCGTAACTTCAATCAATCTTGAAAGGTTCACCCATAAGTGCCTCTGAGTGTAGACTATGAAATCAGAGTGCGTGGTAAAATGGCAGCATTATATTTTTTTTTCCAAATAAAATGCGGTCTTGAATCAATTTTTTAATTGCGGAAGCAAATTCCTTGGCTTTTGAATCCTTTAGTCAACGTTTTCTTTATTGTATGATTTGTAAATGGGAGGAGATGTAGCTTAGTGCTTTTAAAGCTTATCTACAAAGAGCGATAGGGGGTATGGGGTGGGTTTAGGTTAGGTTAGGTTAGGTTAGGTTTACCAACATCTTGGCCAACATGGAGGTGTTAGTAGGAGGTGTTAGTAACAGAGTTATCGATACTACGAGTTGTAGTTGGTGGATATAAAGAGGAGAGTTCACTTTTTAGTAGACACAGCTGGATATGAACTGGGACTTTGATGTGAAAATGCTACAATATTTCTACGGCCCTGTTGGCATAACTCTGGAATCGAACTCGAGAGTGACTGAGAGGTTCACAAAGTTTGCCGACCTCTGTAGGACTCATAATCTCATGACTTGCAGAGGACGGAGAATAAGTTTGCTACAAGACAGACACTTTATCTGATATTCACATTTTTGTCATAAATTTCAAAGCATCCTTCATTATCTCGTAACAATGTTCGAAATCATCCGGAATTCACGTAACTTCCTACACTCACCTCTTAGTGAAAGTTACTTATGCAATCGTAATGCTACTTAAGCAACATCTACGTCAAGAGAGAGGGCAGTTTAGAATCCCTTTCCATCCTGCGCAGACTGCTTCCCTGTGATATCCCCTTTGTTCCAAACGCACAAAAGCACCCGAGACGTCCTCACTCCTTGCACCTGGTCGACGCAACGCCTTAGCACTCTCCCTCTGCTGTCTTGGCACTCTGGAAATAGTCTCTTTGCGCATCCTTCACGTTCGAGTACCTCAAGTTTAGTATAATTGATCACTGAGATGCATTAATACTCGCAATAGTAATAATATTCATCGGTCTAGAGTGTCAACCACTCTTTGCCAAAAAGGACCTTATCATTCGGGAATCGTTCTATATTCCCTGTCCAAGAATATAAAAGATATTATGAAATTGAATCTGTTCAAATCCGCGGTTAAAAACTACCTCCTGCACCAGTGCTTCTACACTGTAAAAGAATTTATTGNAAGTTAAATTCGTCTGTACTTTATCACGCCATTGCTGTAGTACTTTTTTAAATAACTTATAACAATTTCAAAAACTATTTTCTTGCATGATTGTGTTGTGTTATGGCTCATATTAATTTAGTTTTATGTGTACTCAGCTTTGGCACGGTTGTGTACATTAATGCTGTAGCCCCATCCTGGCCCGGGTTTTGCTCCGTTTTTCCTTCGGGTAGAGGCGGATTTCTTATACAGGTTCTCTAGGCTTTGTCTAGGGGCGTGTTTTTTGTAACAATAAATCGTGAATTATAGTGTTTTTTTCAACTCTTATGATTTTTAAACACTATACTCACAATAATCTATAGTTCGATAATATCTTGTACATGTAATTTTTAGCTTAAAATTACAAACATATTGACATTCTATTAGTATTATAACTCGCAGCTAACTTTTTATCTTATCTTTCGCTTAACTCGTTTGAAATGGCACGAGAGCGTGTAGAAACATGGCTGCCGAGCGCAACGGATCTCATCTTGGAAAAAAGAAAACATATTTCTAAATATCCGTTATCACGTAAATACAAGCGATGAGAAAACAGTTCAGGAAATTTATCACAAATCAAAGTAAACTTTCATAACTTTCGATATTTAGAAATTGGCCTTAAAACAATAAAAATAAGTGCTTCCTCATAAATAAGACTCAGTGTTTTAGAATTAATTAATTGTAAGTGCAATTATTTCTTTTAAATTGCCTGTGAGGTACGATGTTCAAGTTGAAATCTGCGTAAGTACATGTTAGTCCATGTATATATGCCGATTTCGGATATTTTTTAGAGATTTAATTCTACTCAGTCACGGTAGAAGCTTGATTTACATTGTGTGTGAAATACTAATAATTTAATTAAATTTTTAAATTTATTTTTCTTTTCCAGCCAGTAGGCTATTGGAATACTTTGTTTGCAACACAAATCATTACATGGTCCTTTTCTAATTTTTCGAAAGTTTTTTAAAATACTTTTTTATTGTCCGCTACTAGTCATCACTAGTATTTTGTTCTCTTTTCGTCTATCGTAATGTCAATCTGATCGTCCACATTTTCGTAGGATCAAATATGTCAAATTTCTTCTTTATTGTTGAGTAAACTTTTCTCGCGATCGTCGTGTGCAGCGCGTGCCTTCATATATCTCGAACGTTCGTCTCTATGGAAAGGACAATCCCATAAAGTTTGTTTCTTCACCACACCGACTGTCACACATTGTATTAATGTCATAAATTATGCGTCGTATGTTGGTATAATTCGGTTATCGATTTTAACTTTACTACGCAACTTGTCGACCGAAGTAATATTGATTTTTGCCAAAACGGTTTTCGACAATTCACCTTGTCATCTTCAGTGGTCTACAATCAACATACGGGAATATATCTAGTTATAGGTAAAATAATCTTAATAATAATAATTGTAACGAACGAATAACCATTCGTCGCACACATAGGAGAGGATATGTGGGGACTCGTATCGTTTCAACGAGCTAAATACATGAAGTATGAGAAGCGATTCTTGTATTACGTCTCAGATTCATAAACACACATTTATTACATATAAACAAAGTATACATACAATTTCCTTAAATTACAGAAGCAGAACTACATAAATTATCTCCTGTATTTACAAAGTTGAAGTTGGTTGTTGTGGGAAACCAACACTCCGAGAATAGTAGCTTCTACGGAGTCAGAATAAATTACTAACATAAAGCATAAACAAAAACCGTGCGTCTCACCTTCTTCGTCCGGGACGTCTGTGTGTGGAATGCGAGGATCTGGTCACCTCTGTATCTTCACAAGGGTACAGCGCGGGACAAGAATGTGGGTGTGAGAATCTCTGCAGGAAGATGAATACTCAATGGATTTTTGGAGGAAGGTAGCTATTTGGGAGAGAGAGAAATTTGTTTGTTCATTTAAAATGTGTGTGTTGGTTTATTGCGTCCTGAATGTGAATTGACTCTAATACATATCTGTTAGCAACATATAATATATATTTCTGGTATGTGTATTCTGAGTGTCCGTTTTTACTTTTCAATTTATTTACATATTTATCTAGTCCCTCGACATTCTGGTCATTACCTGGGTTTTCTTCAACTCAATTTTTCAACATAATCTTGCCCACAATCATTTATCTCGTGAACTCCATCTTGGTTTCTCTCACCTTGACATTAGTGTGTCATTCGTTTTCTCCTATATCTGGCTACGCTGATGTGCCTGTATTTTTTCCATGTTGAATGAGAAATTTGAATCCGATAGGTGCGTAGCAAAGTGAGATTTATCGCTCTAGTATAAATTTATTGTCAAAAACCAGTACAAACTGCGTATGACCACGTGGAGGACAATAAATTAATTTATTCTCCGGAAGCAAGCAAGGGACGTATTCCATCAATTCGGATCAAGGGCCCTAAGGCAGAGGCGGATTCAAAAACTTTTTTGCATAAGTTCCTAGATAAGACAAAAAGTTAACTGCGAGTTATAATACATATATAATGTCAATATTTTTGTAATTTTACGCAAAAAATTACATGTACAAGTTATTATCGAACTATGGATTATTCTGAGTATAGTGTTTAAAAATCATAAGAGTTGAAAGAAAACCCACTAATTCACGATTTATTGTTACAATAAACACGCCCCTAGACAAAGCCTAGAGAACCTGTATAAGAAATCCGCCTCTATAAGAAATCCGCCTCTATTTTATTGCGAGTAGGTTTTTTAAGTCAAAATTCTTCCCAATTCGGTCAATATATTGTGCCTCACAGATTCCACATTTAAGATTTAGTCACCACATTTGTTTACATTGGTTGTCTGTAATGTGTAGGAGAATCTGTTTCTTAGAAGATTCTGGTGTTTAAATGGGACGGGTCTCAGGAAGAAATGCAATAGACATGAAAATGAAAATATTAACGCAGTTTGAAAATGTGATCTTGTATATGTTTTTTTTAAATATATATGCTAGAAGAATTTTATTTCCGAAACGTCCGTTAGCGGTGGTCTAATGGAAATCTCTTCGTCTTTATGATCTCGTTGAGCGGGAGAGTGTGGGTTCAAACCCTGCTCGGCCGAACTAGGTGACGTTTACAGCTACAGCTTCCCGGTCAAATGTTGGTTGGATACCTTCTGTTCCCGGACAACCCAACACCTCTCCTTCCCCATTTCTTTCACCGAAGTTCAACAGGTAGTTGGAAGAGCAGATCTCATGGCGTAAATTAAATTTAATTAAATATTGGTAAAGGGATGATTGTGGTTGGTGCGGTGCAGAAAAAGGTCTTTTATGATGACGAATCTGCAATCTCGTTGCTCTACGTTCTTTTTGTTTCATATTTTCACTGTTTTGTTTCCGTAGATACAAACAGAGAATGTGTACTTAGGTCTGTGCCCTGCAAGGGATAGATACCAAATCCAATTGTTTCATATTTACCATTTGTTTGTCCAGATTCTTGAAAAACATTTGGACAATAAACAAATCTCGATTTGTCTGTTTTTTGCGTCGGGTGTTGACCGCTTCAGAATAACAAAAGAGGAAATGACAAACTCGCTCGTGTCTGTCACTCGGTCCTGTGACAAAGTACGAGTCCTTGGCGACAGTCGCCACAGAGGACGTAAGCGATCGATACCCAGCTGTCCTCGTTTCACTTTCGGATGTGGGATGCGTCTGGGAAGGAAGGTGGACAGGAAGACCGATATTGCGTGGATTCACTCGGTCGCAAACAGTTCTGAGGGATGCGTTGAATCAGGAATCGGATATCGGCGCAGACATCACTGCACTGGAGAGTTGAGTAAACATGAGACAAATCCACCATCTCTAAAGAAAAGACAAAAACATGGCTTATCCTGTGAACGGAACTTGAGGACTTATGTGGGTCAGAGCGACTAGGCTTAACTACCCCCCTCCCCCTCCCCCGCCAAAAAACAAACAAACAGAAATGATAGTTTGAACCATTCTCTATCTGGTGGCGATGAATTTCCATACCCTTACAGCGCAAAAATTTTGAATTATTTGACTTAAAATTACAATGGACTTATATGGAGAAACTTTTGCTGGTTCATGTTTTTTTTAAATATATATTCTGGCAAAACTACCGGCTTTCACATAGCGAAAAAAAACCAACTATAACATAGCAAATGGAAATAGAAACGCAAGCACGTTAAGGTTTTCTTAAACACCTTACGGGATATTTTCAAGAATAATTCACCCAAAACTGTGGAAAATACTGTTCTAAATGAAATGGCAGCCGTATCACGTGATTGAAGACAATGCAATCCTTGTCAAAAGACAGTCCAAATGAATTATCAAGTTTTAAAATCACAAAATAATTGTTCTGATCTAATATAAACAAAATCAGTAGAATGAATTAATAAGAATATTTCCAAGTTTCCTGGATAGTTAGCAATTTGACTTCAGTACATTAAACCTAATGGGAAAAAAGCGGTACATTTGGGTTTATTAATTAATAACTCAAAGGCGTGAATTTTGAATGAACCCATGAGGTTTGAAGAAACAGTTCATAGAAGCTCAAGAATCGAGAGATGTCACTCAATTGGCTCAAAGAGCGTCGTGTACAAAGATTGTTCACTCGCCCTGTTTTGCGATACGTAATCAAATCGCTACATGCTGCCCATAGTGAAACCGATCCATCTTGGCTCCGGTTTCTCTCCGGATTTCCTAAGGACAGAAAGGGATTTATTAATAACACCAGTATTCAAGTGCCCAGGGGTGGTATCATTTGGTGACGAAACAATTTCCACATTTTAACTCACAACTTCCGAGTACATACTCTTGGAGGAGTGGATGCAACGCCAACATTTCTTATTAATGAGCGGTTTTACGGTGGGTCCAGGACTCTCAAGTTAGTCAAATCTCTGATATGCATAATTGTTATCTTTATTTTTATTGTCATAAAAACATTACGAATACTAATGATGAAAAAATGATTATTTAATTTCCATATATCAGGTAATAATACAGTTCGAACAATATTCAGGAACTCGCTTGACTCGTTTGAAGTGCACAAAAGAGCATCGGAACAAACATGGCGGCCGAGGGAACCGTTTTCGTAATTTATCCACCATACCCCGCGAAAAGGGAAATATCTTTCTCAAACGTCCGGTGAACTATAGATGAAAATAATGCAAAAAAATATACGAAAAATTTACTGCAAATCAAAGTAAACTTCCATCACTTTCGTGATTGAAAAGTTGGAGTTATTTTCTAAATAAGTATTTTCCCCATAAGACGCAATGTATTTCACCATCAATTATAATTGCAATTATTTCATTTCAATGGCCGGTGAAGTATGTTTTTCTAACGTTGACCCACAACAAGAACATGTTCCTCTGTGTGTTTTGTCTTCGATGGAATTACTTTGAATTCCCCCCAGAAGACTTACATCAGTAAGTACGTGTTTTGCAAACACGGGGTCCCAAGCTGAGTCTGGCATTACTTTCATTTTCCTCTCTCTTTATTTTATTTTATTTTTGTAATGATTTGTGTAATGTTTTGAGATGTGTTGATATTTGAGTTTTGAGTTGTAATTTAGGAGGATATTTAGTGGGTAGGGTTGAGTCATTCGGCGAGTCCCACACGCGATGAGAGTCATATTGGCTCTCCCTAGTGCGTAACTGCATTTTCCCTACCTGTACAAGTTTTTCGGGCTCCAATGACCTTTGATGTCGACGAGCCGTAAAGTCCCCCCTCAAAAGAAACAAAGAAAAACTTTCGTGATGTATAAGTTGGTCTTATTTTGTAACTAAGTGTTTCCTCCATGAGACGCAATGTATTGCACCCATCAATTATAATTGCAATTACTTCATTTAAATGAACCTTGAGGTATGTCTTTCAAGTTGAAATCATAATGAGTACATGTTACTTTCTTTACGTACACCGATTTCATATATTTCAGTGATTTAACTCAACGACCGTTTATAATTTTCATTAACGAGCTATGGTTTTGGAATAATAAACTGATTACTACATACAATTTCTTAGATATTTTGTTGATACTTTGGGAAGCAGCTAATAATCCGTGTTCATTTTGGAGGGAATCGCAAGTCATGAATATTTCCTTGAGGCGAAGAGAACCATTTACGCCTTTGAAAGGACACTTTGGAGACACTTTTGCTCGCTTCCATAGAGAAAATTACTTTGTCATCCGTATCGTCATCCGTATCGTCATCCGTATGTTCCTCGTTTTCTGATAAGACATTTTTTATTTATTCATTTATTCAAATGAATCGGAACCGAGATATCACGAGCTGTTATCATTTTAAGGGTTTATATACGATGGGTGAGACATATTCCCTAGTCACACATTAAACCGATAGAACTCAAATTAGTTCAAATTGAAATTAGTTCAAATGGACAGCGAAGGATTTTTATCGAAGGATGAAGACCAAACTCTTACATTGTTTGAAATCTTTTTAAAATCCAAATTTCGAACAACGTGGTGTTTTATTTTTTAATAAAAAAGTAATAATTAACCTTGAGTTAATTTAATAATAATAATATTTATAATCAATATATTCCAAACACCCTATTCCTTGTTAACGCTACGTACTTGTGAATTAGGAAAAAAATTATTGACCACTTGGTATCAAAACTAGGAATAGGTAAAAAAACTGCTTCATAAATCGCCATAGTTTTCGGTGTTCTGTATACATCCTTAGGGCTTGTTACAATATTTCTACATCATTACTCAACCCCCATCAACATCCATATCTGTACCCTATACCCCTGCTTGCTTAATGCATCAAAACGTTGTGGAAGTATGTCGTAGAAGTTTCATCCCAAGCCCTGGGGAAACGTTTGCGACGTAGTGTTTTTCTGTTGTAGTGGTATTCCTGTAAAGATATGACATGTGCGGTTCTTAATATTGATAAAGGTGAGCAATAAACAATAAATATTTCAACCATTTTAGTTCTTGACCCTTGAAATACACTGTATACAGGATATTTTTTGGTTCTATTTTGGTTCCTTTGATTCAAATTCCATCGATTCATCTCCTCATCAGAAGAGGCATTTGTCGTTATACAATTGCAGTCAGCTCATCACTTCTGTCCTGTGCAGCTCGCGCTCATATTGAAGCCCTCCGTTCCCTGAAATATCTGGAATATGATGCTGGAACTGGAGAGAGCAGTTAGCAGCGGAGGCTGCAGTGAAATGCGTGAAGCGCAGACCTCTCGTGTGGTTTTGTGGACGGACTGCAGCAATTGACATACGCAGTGTCACTCACCGCTCGCGGGTTGCGCTCCCTTCGAAATGCGCCTGTCAAAGTGTGTCATCATCGTTCCATCAACGACGGCAGAAATTGGTTAGACGTCACCCACTTAAGAAGGCGCTTGGATCGAGATCATTCTACGTCAATCGCCTCATTGGTTTTACTTTTCCGTTTTACTTTCTCATATACGGAGTAATGAATAGAAAGTAATGAAATCGTGAAAATATTCGAAAGCGAGATTTCGACGGAAATATCCGTTTTTGCCATCACTGATTTTGAAACTGGTTTTTGGCAAAACGTCCGTCCGTCTGTCCGTCTGTGCGCAGCGATTCCGAGTAAACGGATGAATATATCTAATTCATATTTCGTATTTACGGTAGAATTTACTTGTTGTCAATGCATCTGTTCTAATTTTCTTTTTACTCTAAAACAAAGGGTACTTCACATGAAGGTCAAACTACTCTTTTGAATGTTTCTCAAAAACGGATCAAACGACTTTGCTTAAATTTTCTGTTCGTAAAGTTCAATTATCATGCATTGCATCCCCATTAGTGGTATTTCAAGTTATTTATAATAATACATTTTTTTGTCAAAAAACAGTACAAACTGCGTTTAACCACGTGGAGGACAATAAACTACTTTACTCTCCGGAAGCAAGCAAGGGACCATCCCATCAATTCCGGTCAAGGGCCCTAAGGCAGAGGCGGATTCAAAATTTCTTTTGTATAAGTTCCTAGATAAGATAAAAAGCGACACACTCAATTGATTTTTCTCCTTCACGTCAGACAACTTACTTGACATCGTGCAATTTGAAACTTAATAAATATGTTTTCATTTTACTAATCCAATAACGCGCCTATAACTGTCACTCTCCTTCTTTCATCGAAAACATGATGATGTGAAGAGCATACATTTCTTTAAGTAAAACATTTCCTTCGTGTACCCTCTCTACACGCGGAGAAGATATGTTATAACTTTCAGTCTGTTGAAAATGATGACAGCCGGGATTCGACACCGGGACTCTTACTTTGATCGCAAAAGGATGTTAGCCACTGCACGACGCGTTCGCCGTCCGCAACTTTCTCTCTGGTCTGGGAGGAAATGGTGACAGCCAGTTTCTGTCTCGGGTCATCCGGGATTTTAGGGCTGGAAGGAAATGGTGTACAGTTGTGGAATGCGAACGATGTGATCAAAACAGGAGTCCCGGGTTTGTTTCCCGACTTTCGCCCTTTTCACCTGAAACCGAAAGTTACCAGCATTATTTGGCTTTGCGTCGCCCTTAAACTAAAAACTCCTCAAAAATTATCGTAAAGCTCTTTCTATCGCGTTACCACATGAGACAAGTATAGTGTTTTTATTTTGTAAAAATGTATTAATATAAATGTACAAAAAATACATTCTATGAAACATCTGTGTTATTGCATGACGGTCGATGGCACTTCATCACGTACATCGAGTTTTTTATGATTTGAATACAAATCGAATTTTCCTTGTTTCAATCTTTGGCAGTGGTGTTTCTTTTATTTCCTCATGTTTAAATTAAAACTTCGAAAAGAATTACACGCGTAAATAATTTCCAGTAAACATATACACCCTGTCACTCGATGTAGTAATTACAAAATACTCTTTTAAATTTTCTTCCCCTATGTTCATCCCATATCATCCTTCCTCGCAGGTGCAAGCGAGGAGAAAGTCACAGCATCCGCCATTATGAAGCCACCATAATATCTCATTTATATCTTTGTCCTTTAGTAACGATGTCCTGCCTGTTATGTTCGAGTCCTTTCTCCCTATAAGTTTCGTCAAAAACTCTCCTCTGTCACATCCCACATCACGTGGTCATCTTCCGTCGTCTTTCCATGTGTACAAAGTTCCATGTCTCTTCAAATACGTCTCAAAGTACTGCGTCCTCTTACGCTACGTGAAGAAAAGGGCTTACGCTTATCTAGGCAGAAGACAAAATTAATGTCCAATAAAAGAACAGAAAGAAAGTCCAATCGTAAAGTTATGCAGTCAGAAATTCAGGGTTGTGCGAAAGATAAAATATCTTGGAATATGGATAGATGAAAAACTACACTTCATGGAACGTATCATAGCGTTAAGAGATAAAATTAAGAGAACGTATTACTCACTACAAAAGTTAGGTTAGGAAGTTATATCTCGGAACAATAGTACCAGTTATGACGTATGGTTATGAAGTATGGGAACACTGGTTGCATAACAGACACGTTTAAAGATTACTTAGTTTTTATGCGAAGAACGTGTATTTTAAGATCGAGTGTATGTTACAGAACGCTATCAACACTAGCGTTAGAGATACTACAATGAATAATGCCACTTTATTTAAAAGTTAAGAAAATGAAATTTAGAGCATCGGTACGAAAGAAAGGGGAAGTGCAAGAAGATCATGAAGTTATCAAAAAATCGCAAGACAAAAATAACCAAGAACTTAACGAAAAGATGGTAAATTCGACGAGAAAAGGGAACAAAAGGAAAAGAAATACAAATTTATAAAATATGTAACCTTTGCGTATAAAAATAGAAAATGGTTTCAACCAAAGAAGTAGAAACATGAAGCGCCCATGGAAATATGAATTAATATTTATTGAAAATAAAGAAAATATTTCATGATACATGTATATACAAAATAGGAACAGAAAATGTGCAACATACGCTGAGGGTATGCCCAATTTATGAACTAGAGAGTACTTAAGAGATAACTAGAAAATTGATGTTCTGAAGACTCGTTTGTGTGACACTTTAATAGAGACGGGAGAAATAAAATATTTTTAAAATGTATAGTTATAAAATTTACGATATTAGAGATACAGTGAAAAATAGCCAAGAGTCGACTTTCACGCTTCGGAGCTTACGAACTCGTGTATTCTTTCCTTTCATTTACATCTCCCCTTCAATAACTTTATCATTTATAATATTAATATATGTTAATGAGTGTTGTAAACTGAGTAGAAGGCAGAAGATATTGACACACTCTGTACTGACATTTTTTTGGGATCTGGGTTCAAAAAGGAAATAGAAATTTAAAAAAAAAGAAAATGAACCGAATGTTACAAATTGTAGTAAAAGATTCGGGGGGGGGGCGTCAAACTATTTCTTGTTTTTCTCCCTATGCCATACATTCT
>NNCF01128097.1:832811-853466 GCA_002313205.1 Laupala kohalensis | reverse complement strand
TTGCCATCGTTTAGTAAAGAAACATTTTCTTCGCGATTTTCAGAAGTTGACGTGTAATTGTTAACAATATTCCACATGGCTTTCATCCGGTTGTTCGATTTTAGTATATGCCTGTCATTTTCTATAACTTTAGCTGCATAGACTACTTTTCGGAGAATAGTCTTATATTTACGAAAATAATTATGGAATTCGGGTGGTTGGTTATAGCGTTTTGAAAGATAATATAAACGGCGTTTGTTTTTTGAAGAAATCCTTATCCCTTGGGTGATCCATCTATTGTATTTCTTTGTGTTAATTAACTTGCGTTTTATGGGAAAGCTAGAGTTGTAATGTTTTAGGAATATTGAGATAAATACATTGAATTGTTGTAGGGTAGGGTTGAATCATGCGACGAGTCCCACACGCGGGGAGAGTCATGTTGGCTCTCCCTAGTGCGTAACTGCATTTTCCCTACCTGTACGAGTTTTTCGGGCTCCAATGACTTTTGATGTCGACATGAGCCGTAAAGCCCCACAAAAAATTCCAATAACTATTTTTGACAGATATTTCGTTCTATTGGGTTTGTCTTGCACCAATTCCTCTTTAATTTGCAAGGGTGTTATAAGTCACCTCGAATCATGTATGTAGTGCTCCCTATAAATCGCTCCTGCAGTACACTTCCCTTAGAATCACGTTATTTGGTTGACGCGTTTTCCATTCCCAACGCCATCTGACCACGCCGTCAGGAGGGTGCGCGCGGGTTATTGAAGCTACCGGAAACTGTAGAGACGAGCGAGGTGTTGCGGTTACTGTCGCTGTCGCCGCCGCTGCCTTTTCAGTGCGGAAGGTAACGTACGATTGGCGTTATTATTATTATTATTATGTTGATTTGAGGTTAACCTCGCAATGCGTAGATACCGTATTTGCATTTGACCAAGAACCATGTATTTCGTTCGGTACTCATCTCAAAACGATAGTACAATTACCTATCTACGAGGTCTGGCAGAAAATTAATGAGACTGATTTTTTATTTACCAACGTTTCAATTTTTTTCAAACATCAATGTTATCCCTTTCAAAGTAGTTCCCTTGGTCAGCTACACACCGATGGTGACGTTGTTCACACGTTCGGTGTTTTCATCAGTTTTCGAAGTTGTAGACCTCCCTGAACGGTGTTCATCTTCAACGTGTTCTCTGCCTTCCAAAAATGATTTGTGCCAGCGAAAAACTTGAGATCGGGATAAAGAATGTTCCCCATAGGCCTGTTTTAACTTTTCAAACGTCACACTTACTGATTCTCTAAGCTTAACACAAAATTTAATGGCACAATGCTGCTCCAAATTGCGCTGTTCCATTTCGCTTGACGCACAACCAAAACACAACTTCACTAACAGCAGTCACAAAAATCACTTAGTTAACGGAAGGAGTTGAAACTCGCACTGAGCTATGGGAGGGTACTGATACACGTGCCCTATCAAGGACAACAGCGCAGCGTTGCCAGATCGCTTGTAGTGTTGCCAGTCTCATTACTTTTCTGCCTGACCTTGTATGTTACTGCCAAGCGACCAAAATAGAATATTAGATCTGGTTTCCACCTAGAAGAAGGGCGGGGGGTTAGTTGCACGTTTTTCTCAAACGTTCCATTGACGTCGATGAAACACTTTAGAGACGTTGGACGTTCCAACCAGAGAATCTAAAGTAAAGTGCGCTGCAGGGGCGTTCGTTTTGGAGACGTTGTTATGAAACATCTGGACAGGAACCGCTCCACTTCGTGTCTTCTCGTCCTGTGAATGAGAATATTGCAACATGTGCAGTCTTTTCTGAACGTGGTTCCTCTAATGCAATTTGCAACCCATGCGCTGTTGCTTGAATCATAAGTCGGTAAAAGAGTAGAGTCGTGTTTCCCCTGTGAGCGGAGAAGAGGCCTAATGACGCAATAAAGAAATCGTGGCTAACAGATTTGCCCTGAGTCCGAGTGGCATCCGTTTACTTTTCAGCCGTATTTTGATTATTGTGCTGAGTGTAGTTAAATGTAGAAATTAAAACATTCGACAAGAATTTTTAATAAAATGTTGCAGAGAAATGGTCGAAAAAAAAAACACAATATATTTTCCCTTTTTGGCATGGCGATTCGGTCTAAAAAGGTCAGATTCAACACAGTCTCTAACGTCACTCGTCGTATGCAGAAGAAAAAACTTACATTTAATTTTTTTAAATCACTTCTGCAGGTTGGAAATGAAATTGCATAAGCAATCAGCAATAAAATTAGTACCACATATATTTGTGCGATAATACGTGTATCAGACGTAATAATGTCAGTGTATTTATTAAATAATTTCTGTTAAAGTTAAATTAAAATGAGTTTATATATTTTAAATCCGCCACTGTGCTTGGACCCTTGATCGGAATTCATAGGATTGTCCCTTACTTCCGGAGAGTAACATAATTTATGAATTAGCAAAAGTGTGTTTCTACAGTACTGTTTGATTTTAATACTTTGCACCATTTCATAATTTTTAAGAACCATTTCGAAGTTATCATTCGTAGTAGCTCATATCGCATTTATGTACACCAACATGTCAGTAATACTACATATATATCTGAAATAATTTTTAAATGCAAGTTTTATTTAAAAAATAACGAAACCAAGTATTTAGGAATAGGTGTTTAGAAGTATCAAAATTTCGGAATCAGGCAACACTACGATATTTGGAAGAAAAAGTCAAGAAAATGTGTTATCAAATATTTGGGATATCGAAATTAAACCGAGGGAAAAACAGTTCATGTATTATATGGAGGGGCCAATTATAACATATGGAAGTAGTTTAATCTAATGAAGAATAAATTTGTTCCTTTGCTGCGGTTGAGTGGTTCATTTTAAGAAATGTGTCAAACGATGTACTGCATGTGGCAATGGAAGTTCGAGAGGTTGGACACGACTGTTTCCAGACATATTCTGCTAGATGCGTGGGAAATACGTTAGAATAACTGGCAGAAAGACCGAAAATCATATAGTTTTTTAAAGGATATATTTGGAAACGATTATTAGTGAAGAAAATATAGAACAGAAAAGAACCATGGATACGTGGCGTATGAACTAAAACTTCGCTTTGATGCACTTCGAGATCAGTTCTTTACAGAGGAAGCGTGTGCTGTTCATTAAATCAATATAATATTGTAACAGTTGTGGCACAAATAAAGCAATAATAGTATTAGGATTGGTGTTATTGCTATGAATTAGAGGTCGAGAGCGAATAAACGCTAATTTTACATATATTGTGCCCCCGAGTTGAATTTCCTTATTTGCAATCCTTTTAAATATTTTAATTTGCATCCGATTTATTGACTTCATTTTTTGTTTGGTAAATAAACAACATTTTTAGGTTGTGCAAATGAAACTCCGTCACGATCATACCAGTCGAGTTTATTAAAAAATTTCCGATTTTTCGGCTCTTCAAATTCGTAGCCAAAATACTTGGTAATTGTGGTGCTTTAGCAACATTATCAAAGCATGATAAATTGAAAGACGTTTCTATGTTGCTCATTTTTTTATTATTGGTGTTAAAAAGCTTTTTCGGCTGCATAACAACCATCGTCAGTAACATACACTGAGTGTTGAGGAATATTTTTGGCGAATGCCTTCGAATGCTTTGATAATGTTGCTAAAGCACCACAATTACCAAGTACAGTGAAATATGTTTTCTTGTGAAATTTTTTGGGGAATTACGATCAACATACGGATATTTCATTGCTAAAGAAGCATATAGTGTGTTTCACCTGCCGCAACACTGTCATTCGCTAGCATATTTGTCTCTTTCGCCAAAAATATTCCTCAACACTCAGTGTATGTTACTGACGATGGTTGCTATGCAGCCGAAAAAGCTTTTTAACACCAATAATAAAAAAATGAGCAACATAGAAACGTCTTTCAATTTATCATGTCGTAGCCAAAAATTTAAAACCAAGAGATTAAAATCAGATCATCACAGATTTGCCAGAACACAAATAAACTCAATGTGTGTGTACTAAGTTAATACAGTTCAAATCACGATAAGGTACTGTGAGTGAAAACTCTTAAATAAACTTGACAGGTATGTTCACGGGGAAGTTTTATTGTGATATTATATCAACCAGTGATATCTGTTCCTTGTATTAAAATGCACAAGTTTGAGGATATTTTGAAATGAATAAATCGTGCGAAATAGCTCGTTCATTGCCTTTCATTGGTGTTTTCCAACTGACTCACTGCGTGAAGGTATTCGACTTCCAAGGTGAAACTCTTAACTTGGAGCTTTAAAAGTCGTCCATTACCTTTAAAAACAAGTCTCAGAGCCTCTCGAGAAGTTTGGAAAATACTTTCAAAATGATTTCTCCGACTGAACCTTACTCTTAAGAATTTAATTTCCTCTTCTAAATGGCAATTCATCTTTTTCGATCAATTACTGGATTCCATCACGAAACCTTCCTCTTAGAGTTTATTGGGAGTGACACGAGAATGTTCCACCCCCTACCCACCCCCTACCCCCTCTCCACGCTCCAAAATTTTCGAGCCAATTCCGATAGTGCCACAAAGTTTTAGGTTTGTTTGTTACTTGGAGAGTGAGAAGAGATTTGTTTTCGATTGTGGAGGAGGAGGAGGGAGATTACTCACGAACTTGCTATATTTCATGTTTTCAACTCTCGGGTCCTTCTCTCACAGCTCTCATTGGATTGCTTTCGCAGCATCTATACGAATAAAAGTGAATTTTTCGTAATGTCTGTATTATGGGATCCGAAATTATTTCATTTTCAAAGAACACTTCTAAAGGATTATTCCTATGATAATTGTAATAGTTTATTTGTAGTGGGGGGGGGATTGAAGAAGAGAGAATAAGTGGAGAAAGAGAAAGAATATACAAATCCCCGTTCCACAAATAAATATTACTAAAAGGTTGTGAGTTTCAAGAAGTGAACAGGACTAGTTTATTTCCGTAGTATGACAAAGGTCAGTAGAAATAGTTAATACCCAACGACAGCAGGGGCACGCGAATTGGTAAAGTCCGTGATCTTCCTTGAAGAGAACAGTTGTTTGTTAGGAGTATTAACTCACGAGTTCGGCGTCGGTAGCGAAGTCTTGATCACTATGAGCTGAGAGCGGAGACGTGATATCACACTGACGCTGGTTGAGTGCACACTGATACTAGCTGAGTCTGGTAGCGCACTGACATGAGCTGAGAGCGGTAGCGCTCTGTCACGAGGTGAGTCAGGTAGCGTGCTGACATGTGTATTGAGAATCAACAGCGTAACACTCATGGTGACGGTATCGTTTGTTCATAACACACGCGATACGCCGGATTTTGACATGCGTTCTCTGAATTCATGCAGCGTATGTGTAGTAAGGTACGTCTACAATAATGTTTAATATTGATGGATTACCAGACCACAAAAACAATTAAAATCTTAACTCGCATGACTGTTGACTGAGAAGCTTACAAATGTGTCCGACAGAGGTCGACGGCGTTACGTGAGGCGGAAGGACGATTCACTGAACGTATTATCTCTGTGACCGAATCGCAGAAGCAAAATTGGCAGTGGAAAACTCTGTTTTCAAGTACATACGTAAAAATGAAATTAAAACCAAAGAAATCAAGGACGTCAACTATTGCGTATCTCCGCCATTGAGCCCATACATTCCTATACAATAAATCATTGTTACAGTGTTTACATACAACCCTTAGATGTTGTCCCATGAATTCGGGATCATTGTTTCAGAAGTTTACATGCAACACAATTAATTTCATATCACTCACATCCTTATGCATTATTACTGGCCAATTGTATTTCTTGGTTTAAAACTCTTATATGAGTTTGTTAGATATGTGTAAACTTTTTTATTCTGTACTCCCCTATGACAAATTTTGATTTCAAAATTAACGAATATTTTTTCTCGTCAATTCAATCGTAATTAGTTGTAAATTGTAAGCAATAGATATTGGTAAAATGATTTTAAACTGATGTTTAAAACTAATCGAAATTGAACTGATTTGAAAATGTTTATGTGAGAAGTTGAATCGAGAAAAAGGTCTCTAATTCATTATTATTATTAGATAATGGTGTGGTGTTCAGTTTACTTGAATGAAAACCAAAGTTTTAGTCAACTGAAAAATATTTATTTGCCAAAACCGGTTTTCGATAGCTTATGCTGTGTCATCTTCAGTGACCTTCTCTGCCCTGGAGAGATGTGTGTAGAATGTGTGCATAAGAAAGATCACATGAATACAAACAATGTACAATACGAAATAAAATGCAAAAAAAATTGTAATTGTAGATTAAGTGTAGGTCAAACAAGGAGAGAGATAAAAACTAGAATCCAGGAGCAGAAACAAAATTTAAGAGGAGTCGAACGAAGTGTAGTAACGTCACATTGCTTTAATACTGATCACTTGATGCGTTGGGAAAACATTAATAATGCGCGTAGGAGTTGATTTTTACAAAACGTTGCATATCAGAAATGATATGCATGAAAAATACACGCGCGTGAGTTTGAATTTACACTGAAAAGTAATGATATATTCAAACCAATATTATAAAATGTTTGTGTAGTTTNTATTATAAAATGTTTGTGTAGTTTCTTTTTTTTTTTTTTTTTTGTGGGGCTTTACGGCTCGTCGACATCGAGGTCATTAGAGCCCTAAAAAATTGTACAGGTAGGGAAAATGCAGTGAAGCACTAGGGAGAGCCAACATGACTCCCCCCGGGTGTGGGACTCGTCGAATGACTCAACCACACCCACTAAAAACCCTCCTGATCTACAACATACCAAAACATGGGGGTGACAAAGAATAAGGGGGGACAAAAAATGAGGGGTAAGACAAAAAATGAGGGGAATGAGGAAAATGAAAGATACCCTAGCCTTAATAGCGTCGAGATCGAAAAGAACAAGAGGTGACCAAGGAAGGTCAGGAAAGAGAAAAGAAGGAACCTCACACAAGTAAGTGGAAGTATTGCCAGACTCAGCTCGGGACCCCGCGTTTGCCAAACACGTACTTACTAGATATAAGTTCCCTTGGGGGTGCTTTTTTGTAAATATATTTCGTGTTTATATTTACTATCATGGTCTGTTTCTTGTTATAATTTGAAACACCTGACGGCGACTTCAGACGAAAGTGGTGGAAATGTTGTGAAATGTATGTGTGTGTGTATATATACTGTTCGTCCGTTAAAGGATGTAAGTCTTGAATTATTTATTTATTATTTATTTTATTTTGTAATAGTAGTAGAATTTTGTTATTTGCAACTGAAGTTGCTTTAAAGTACGTTCAATTTGAATATCAAAGGAGCTTTATTGTATATTTCCTGTTAAAATGTATATGTAGCGGTGCGCCTTACAGAAGCCGTAAAATGTGCCGTGGTTTCTGCATACCGTACCTTAGAGCTCACTGTCAATGAACTGAAACAGAAACTCAAACTACAATTAGAAATATTTGGGAGGTAACTAATATCAGTAGAGGGGAAAATAAAATTAATATGTGCATTAAAAATTATAAAAAAATACTGTCGCGGCAATTTTATTAATTTTAATTTCAAGTCTCAGCTATTGTTATGTGTACTGAAGTGACTGTGCCGTTCAATGAGCAGCGTTGGAAACCAACGGTTAGGGCAAGCGCGCTAAGCATAAGCAGAAACCTGTAACGGAACAAATAGAAATTGGCGGTAGAATCAAATAAATTCATAGAAAGAATACATACTTTTCTGCAGGTCAAATAACATATGCATACATACCAACATACCAAAATAAATCTTGTTTACATATTTCTATATTTACTTATATATACACGTGTATCCATATCCGCATGTGTACACATTTTTAAATCAATGAAAACAGACTAAAATGGAATACTAATATTAATAATAATAATAAATTTATTGTCAAAAAACAGTAAAAACTGCGTATGACCACGTGGAGGACAATAAACTAATTTACTCTCAGGAAGCAAGCAAGGGATGTATTCCACCAATTCCGATCAAGGGCCCTAAGGCAGAGGCGGATTCAAAAATTTCAGCAAAAGTTCCTAGATAAGATAAAAAGTTAGCTGCGAATTATAATACATATATAATGTCAATATGTTTGTAATTTAACGCAAATATGTTTGTAAATTTACTTGTACAAGTTATCATCGAACTATAGATTACTCTGAGTATAGTGTTTAAAAATCATAAGAGTTGAAAAAACACTAAATTCACGATTTATTGTTACAATAAGCACGCCCCTAGACAAAACCTAGAGAACCTGTATAAGAAATCCGCCTCTACCCGAGGGAAAAACGAAGAAAAACCCGGGCCAGGATGGGGCTACAGAATTAATGTACACAACCGTGCCAAAGTTGAGTACACATAAAACTAAACTGATATGAGCCATACGGCAACACAATCACGCAAGAAAATAGTTTTTGAAATTGTTATAAGTTATTTAAAAAGTGCTACAGCAATTTTAGCTATAGCTATTATTTTCTGTAGATCGCTTACTCTGGGAGTAATGAAGAAAAAAAACAATTTTCATGCTTCTCGAGCAATATGCAGCTTGTACTGAGTTTTGAAGTTGAAAACTTGTCTAATATTGCTACTACTACTATCACTGATAATAATAATAATAACAATAGTATCCACAATAATATTAACTTGCCTAGGAGTACGTATACGTTACAGTTTCTCCCCCTGAGGGATTTTCAAAAGAAAAAACGTTTCTGTCTCAATTTTTTTTCCCTCTCGGATGAGGTTCTGATGTGTTCTGAAGGGTGAAGTCATCTCAGTCACAAGAATCACTTTTAGATTGAGGCCCCAGCGAAGTGGGTGTTGGTGGCGTGCGGAACATTAACTACTTCTCTCTCCTTAATCTCCACAAAATGTAATTTTTCAGTCCAGTGGGCGGGCGAGCAACTCCGGCGCCGTTGAAATAGATGAGGGCTATTAGTTAGCGCGAGGAGTGTTATAGATACCGTCCCTGACGAATTCTTATCAGAGAAATAGCTTCATGTTCCATCCCTTTAGGGAAAAGGCTTTGTTGTTTCTTTAAAAAAAACAGCGATAACTCTATCGGTTTATTATTAATAATCTGTGTTACGGTCCTTGAAGAATGTACGCTCTCATCAAGCGTGTATTCGCCTTGATAAAGCGTTTTCTTGAGAATGAAGCCGTAATTACCTTCATAAATAATCAATGCTAAGGAAGGTGTTATCCATTGCTGTTGTGCGAGATTCTTAAGCTTGTGAAGCTGACTTGATGATGGAAAAATTATGACGAAAATATATTTTGATTCTAAAAGAGCGTTTCATTCAAAATCGTTTCATGTAATTATGTTATTTACTTTAATAAAACTGTTATACAATTTGAAAAATTAAAATTGAAAATTAATTTGTCTTAATGTTCAATCGTATTTTCATTAATTCTCTTGGATGAAATTACTCAAAAGTGATATATGAATTCAGACTTTTATTATTCCTTTCGAGAAACTTTAAAGATGAAGTCGCGTGATCTTGAATTTGATAAATATGATACACCGATTTAATTTTTTATTTCATATATTTGTATGTCGTAAAGTTTTCGAAACCAATGATTGGTCTTAGAACAAGAAAAACATTGACATTGATGCGTACACTATAGACATTTATTGTAAAATATTTCTTTTAATATTAATAAGAACATGAGTTCGCATCCACATTAATTACTACATACTGGAATACGCATATATTTTCCTTTATTTCATTGTAATGCATGTGGAACAATACTTATTAAAGGAAATGGGAACTTGATGGGAATATATTGGGTCCTTGATCGGAATTGATGGGATGGTCCCTTGCTTGCTTCCGGAGAGTAAATTAGTTTGTCGTCCTTCATGTGGTCATACGCAGTTTGTACTGTTTTTTGACAATAAATTTATTTATTTATTTATTTACATTTAAATCTTCCATTTTAGTCCCAAGCAATTTTGTAGCGGTTACACTTATGGACCTGATCTATGGTATTAGTGAAGATTAAATGAAGGCAAATATGATGCTAGTGTTCCATTACAAATTGAAATGTTAATCAGCTAATCGATCAACAAATACAAATGTGGTGACTTGTTTTTTGTTCTCATATCGTGTAATTGTGAGACATTGAAAATATGAAAATGATTTGAAGATAACCTATCAATTCTTTTGATGGTATTTATTAATGAATGAAATCGGGAGTACCTAGCTCGTAATCATAAACTGGATATTACGACTGGATAACTAATTCAAAAACTGATTAATAAAATATAAGTAGAGATACTCATCTTCTTTAGTTCTCTAGATTCCCTTACGTTTCCATAACTTTTTCCACAGTTTAATTTTGAAAGATATAGCAATTTAGCTAAGCGCTATCTAACTGGCTTTTTATGATCCGCGAGTTATATCTTCATCGAATATTTCATCAAACGTTGCGTTATAAGTCTTATGTTGTTAGAATTAATATTTGACGTAACGTGTCCTCCGGTGACAGAAAATAGAAGGAAAAATGATTGGAATTATCCCGTCACACATTACGATATGAAAATATTTGACAATTTTCGGTCTGGTGAAGATGACGACGAGAGAGCAATCGAACCGGAACGACGGGTGGTGTAGTGGTTGACGCCTCTGCGATCAAAGCAGAAGTTCCGGCTCGTCGCCATTTTCACCTGACCTGAAGTTGTCACTTATCTTCTTCACGTGTGGAAAGAGACCACGGAAGAAATATATTCATGAAAATATTTTATCACAACACTATATATTACAAATACGTTATAAAAATAAAGAAATTTAATTTTTACAGTTTAAAGTAATATAAAGTTGACGAGAATCAAAATATGACGTTACAAATATATTAATATAAATCATTAATTTTATTCGTCGGGTGCCAATTTGCCACCCGATCGGTTGACAGAAAGTATAGAAAATGGCACTAAGTTATGTCTATAATCAAAGATGCGAAGTTGAACTGTGATTAAAGCTTCAGCAATACACTCTCATATTTTCTGGTCATATATCTTTGATCATAGGTGTATGACATAGAAGTATGATCGTTGTGATACAGGCGTTTGGGTAAGTTGGACAACGCTCATTAGCTTATTTGTAAATACTAGTGGCGATATTCGTATTTGTGAGAAGGGGAGAATTACATCGAAGTCCCAGCAAAGTAATTCATTGCACTCGCAGCTTCTTTGCTTCAAGAAAATTTTAAAAAAGAAAAAAATTCATGAACGGAAACGGACTGTGTTTGTTAGTTTAGTGTATATTAGTCGCAGTAAATTATTTTACTGTTCTCAATGTGTTCAAAGGCTGTTTGTAACAGCTCTCTTGAGAATTAATGATTAACTAATTAATTATTTATTTTTACTTCACCATCGTCCACAAGAGTATAATATTGTTATGTTGGCAGGACATTCCAATTTTTGAAAACTTAAATCTATCACCAACCTCGGACACTTGGATGCTCTTGTGGCGCTGTTCTCCTCATGCGCAGAGCGAGTGGAACGAGTGTTGTTCTTTGTGTGTCTGTATTTGTTGTACAGCAAATAGTCTCTTTAGTGACTACTATTAATATTTATTCGGATATTACTTAAGTTCGTAGATGTTGGCAATTTGTGTTAGGCAGACATGTTGCGTAATTTTCCGTTACGTTACGTGACTTGGAGCACAGTAAGTGATTTATGAGGATTCTACTCAAATTCCAATCCATAACGTTCACTCAGTGAAAGTGCAATTCCCCTCCGTAGCATAGACTCTTTCCTTGGAAGGTCCCTTTCGCTCTGTGTGTACTCGTCCGCATCAGTGAGCTCCCAGTTTTGCTGACGAAACCTTCATCAGCGACGAAAGCCTCGAAATTCGCAGAGTAAACATCGAATCTTGTTGAAAGGCCAATATTTGTACTCTTGACCCAAGTTAAATCCTTGTTATGCTCCGCCAGGGCTGTTTGCCGCCAACCGGGATGGGGTAGCTTTCCTTGATGGATGCGTCCCTCTTCCAAATATACCAGCAGCTATTGTTCATTCTCAAATAATTCTTCTACTTCAGCCCTTATGCTTCCCTCCCTTTCAAATAGTTGAAATAGGAAATTGTCATTTACTTATGTGGTCGGTAAGAATTGCATAGATGTGCATTTTTAGTACATCGCAACACATTTATTTTGTAATATCTCCGGTTCTAATAAATAAAACAAATACAAAATACTCTTCCATTAATGAACTATATAACTGACTCAGCATAAATACTTTAAATATGAATCCTAACCTCAAAAACAAAAGTATGTAAAATTTCGTTTTTTTACTAACATTGCAATAAATAACGAACAAATCGGTGGATTTTTATGTAAATTAGAGAAAACGTATATGCTATAGACACGTGGTTATAATAGCATTAAGAAATTTGGATTTTTACGGCCACAATCGGAATTTTTCAAAAATATTTTTAAAATGGCTTCCATTTTATGTAAAATCATCTTAGGGCAATTTTTTTTAATTTTTTGGTTTTCTTCTGCATTTTTCTTGTGAACATACGCAAAAATGTCTTTCTTTATTTAAAATGCCTATTTGAGGACTTTGAAAATTCTTCAATTTCTCTTTTTTGCCATAAAACAAATCTTATTTGCCAACATTTTTCATAAAAATGTTTTTAAGCAATATTTTGTGAAATGAATATATTTTCTCGCAAAACTCCAGTGTGATTTTGCAAAAAAATTGTTTTGACTTCATCTTAACATAAATAATGAAAAAATTAAAAAACCGTACTTACCGATTACATTATAACTTGGCTTCTTTGTGTTTAATTTCCCTTATGAAACTAAAATGATATATTTCTGCAGAAGTTTTATTCCGTGGACCTTTGCAAGTGTTCCTTTGCGAGATCTTTTTCTGTTGGTTAATTTCTCATAAATTAATGTCCATTAATTAAATGAAGTCCATTAACATCTTCCACCAAGAAAGGAATTTATATTTGAGGTCTGTAAACGGAGGGGTGGTATTTTTTTATGTAGTATTTTCAAATGGAAATTGTAACATACAATTGAAGCTTATCTACATGGATCAATAGGAGATAGGAGTTCGTTGGTTAGAGCTATTGTTAGAAATAGTTTACCAAGAACTCGGTCCACGTGAAAGTGTTTGTAGGAGTAGTTAGTAATAGTTACAGGTACTCGAGGCATTAGGATATGGACAGAAGTAGGAAAGTTCGCTTTTCAATAGTCACAGGTGTATCAGTTGGGACATTAATGTGGAAAACTACAATTTTTTCTAGCTCCGTCGGGCGGTGAACCTGGATTGACTTGGGGGTGGGTGTTATTGGGAGAAACATTAAGAGGGGGGCGAAAATAATCTGAAATTTATCTTCGTTAACTGTTACTTCTTTTAGTGTTATTTCGCTGTTGGATATTAAACGGAAGTTTAAGTTAACCTCAAAAGTTAACTGAATATTTTCGAAGGTAATTCAGTCAAATAGAGAAAGATTATATGTGTAATCAAACAGCATTAGTTCATTATAACATATGTAGGTAAGACTGGGTAGAGAAGAAATAGAAAAACGTAAGTTCTATTTATAATGCTTCTTGCAGTAACAAGAGAATATATTCCTCATTCATGAACGCCTTTTGCATAAGATGCGTCTTTCGCCTCACGAGAAATCTTTCACGTGAAAGGGATCATTTCTACCCCGCATGATATATTTTCTCAGTGAAAGCTGGCGAACGGTACTATAATGTGTTTTTCAACGTAATTTGCAGTTAAGTTATGACAGAAATACCTTAAGATTGTTAGCTAAATAATAGTTTTTTCTATTGGATTTCGTTCAATCTTTGGATTTTGAATTAAAGACCAGTCCACGATTCCACTTTTCACAATACATTTTTCAAAGAAATTATGGAATAATACTTTCAGATCCAGTAAATGAAGGGCAGCTTGGAGAACAAGAATAAATAACATTCTAAACATTTATTAATTACATTAGGATAAAACACAAACTGAATTGCTTCGTTACAGCTACTGCTTCATTCGTACAACTCGAAGATTGATTAGGGAGTTGTGTAAACACCAAGTCATGTAACTCCACCGAAAAATTATGCGATATGGCTACGAAAAACCAATTGCTAACATCGGAATATTAATAGTGGTCACAAAAGTGAGTCTTTCTACACAAGAAGCTAAGACACAAGGTAATATTAATAATATTAATAATATTAATAATAATAATAATAAATTTATTGTCAAAAAAGCAGTACAAACTGCGTATGACCACGTGGAGGACTATAAACTAATTTACTCTCCGGAAGCAAGCAAGGGACCATCCCATCAATTCCGATCAATGGCCCTAATGCAGAGGCGGATTCAAAAAATATTCAGCAAAAGTTCCTAGATAAGATAAAAAGTTAGCTGCGAGTTATAATACTAATAGAATGTCAATATGTTTGTAATTTTACGCAAAAAATTACATGTACAAGTTATTATCGAACTATAGATTATTCTGAGTGTAGTGTTTAAAAATAATAAGAGTTGAAAAAAACCCACTAAATTCACGATTTATTGTTACAATTATTCGTTCCACACTTTGCTTTATGCAGAAAGAGCGCCAACAAGAGCCACCAAGTCAGTTGACTTGGTGTCCGATGTTGGCGATGGATGTAAGTTTTCAAAAATTCGAATGTCCTGCCAACGTAACGCGA
Organism: Laupala kohalensis; assembly: GCA_002313205.1. NCBI lineage: Eukaryota > Metazoa > Arthropoda > Insecta > Orthoptera > Trigonidiidae > Laupala > Laupala kohalensis. The sequence goes on along the minus strand of NNCF01128097.1, from coordinate 838,800 downwards.
GGTACAAATATCATTACTCTTATGGACGACGGCGAAGAAAAAGCGTTGGCCACACTGTATTTAAGCTCTGTAGCAACATCAAGCGAGTTAGACTGACAATAAATAAATAAATCATTTATTGTCAAGATGGCAGTTAGAAACTGCGCGTGGCCATGTTGAGGACGATAAAGTAATTCACTCCCACTAATATACAAAAAACTAATAAAGAATTTCCGTGAATTTTTTTTTGTCTCTTAAGTTAGATTTCTCGAACGAAAGACACGAGACTTCGTGCACCAGTCAGTCTTTCCCTTCACTCTGTCTCGTGTCAACAACTTTAAATTATTTACATCCTAAACATTCGTCGTACTCTAAACATTTATTAATTACATTTATCCATACGATTAAAATACTAGTTGGTTTAACAGAGTTGTTGGCTTTGTTACAGCTATTGCTTCATTTGTGGAACTAGAAGACTGAGTATAGGAGAGTTGTGTAATTTCAAGGTTGGCTGCAGTGGAGTGAAGGATCCTGCATCGATTGTCTCAAGTTACCGTCCTGGACATTGGGATTTCCTGCGCGCTCTGCTGTTGCGTTGACGTCTGCGAAACAGGTGCTCGCTTAGAGAGAGAGAGAGAGAGAGAAACGAAAGCTATGCAATGAGTTCGAGGTTCTGCCTGGGAACGTTGAGCAATTTGCTTCAGTTCTGAAAGGTCCGTGGTTTAGAGCTTGTAGAGGAAATTTGTAAGTTTTTTTATTTGTGTCCTTTTGTATTTTTCGTCCGGGAATCTGTGCGCTGCCGCATCGCGTGCTCAGTTCTAAAACTTTTTCAAAGTGGAATAAAGTCATCTTGTAGATTCCTGATGTGGAAAAGAATACCTGAGAACAAATGAGTTAAATCTCGTTCGTTATTGACCACTTATTGATTTATCTGGAATTTTTGGGTATTAGGACACAAATTCGAAATTATTAAAATTTTCTACAAAGTAGGGAAACGTTTTGCAAGAAATATATATTGCAAGAAATCTTGAACATATTGATAAAGAAACACTACTGTCTTCTATAAATTGAAAAGTATTCATACTTACTCTTCCTCATGATCCGAATAGAGGAGAGAAAAGTAGGAGAGAAATTTGAAATTTAATTTTGGCAAATTTTCTGTTCTCCGGGATGGGCAGAGGCTCCTAGGGATCAGACGAAATCTAAATGACGTTTGTGTACATCTATGAACTAGTAATGTTTGGGGACAGTTTCCAATATTATAACTTTAAGATATTCGTTATTTTTTATTGCGTTCATTCATTCTGATGTTGAGAGGAGTAGTTGTTTCTCCTACATAAAATTTTTTAACACAAAGTGCAAGCTAGAAAAGAAATGTAATTTTTGCAGGTACATTAGCAGTATTTTGTGCAGTATGTTGTGGGTGTTTTGGGAGCCAAGACTAGAGAGAAGCGTAAAAGAATCAATAATGTTGCAGGTTCTGCATGTAGGTTGTTCTCATAGGTTGGTGTGCCTGGAGAGAAAGTAAGAAAGGTGTTCTTTTTGTATTCTTTTGTTGTTTTTGAATAATTTGTGGAGATTAGAGGTTTGTCGATAAAAAGGTGGAGGGAGTTTCTTAAAGAGAGATTTTTAGGAGGGGTTGGAGACTATGATTTGGTACTTTCCTTTGAGAATTCGTTTTAATATTGTCAATATCGGGGAAAATATTTTTATAAATATGTACATTTTTTGTCAGGGAATAAATTGAAATCATACTCGTACCATAATACTATTTCCCCTTCTTTTCATTCAAGTCATTGTGTGTTACACGACAGAATTTTTCTCCGTTTTTCCTTCGGGTAGAGGCGGATTTCTTATACAGGTTCTCTAGGCTTAGTCTAGGGGCGTGTTTATTGTAACAATAAATCGTCAATTTAGAGTTTTTTTCACTTCTTATGATTTTTAAATACTATACTCAGAATTATCTATAGTTCGATAATAACTTGTACATGTAAATTTACAAACATATTTGCGTTAAATTACAAAAAAATATTGACATTCTATTAGTTTTATAACTCATATCTAACTTTTCATCTTATCTAGGAACTTTTGCTGATTTTTTTTTGAATCCGCCTCTGCCTTAGGGCCCTTGATTGGAATTGATGGAATACGTCCCTTGCTTGCTTCCGGAGAGTAAATTAGTTTATTGTCCTCCACGTGGTCATACGCAGTTTGTTCTGTTTTTTGACAATAAATTTATTATTATTTTTTAAAATTTATTAATACAATTGCATAGGGTAAAAATAATAATAGAAAATAATTTTAAAAAATTAACATGATGAAAAGTTATTCTATGGGAGGTTTACATGAATTAAAATATTGAAAGTTTTGAGAAGATATATTAATGCATTATTATGAATTTGAATTACATGATTTTCTAAATGAGAAATGAAATTGTGCGGAACCCGCTTATCAGACGGATGGAAATTTCTGTTCTGATTGGTATGGGATGAAATGAGCGGAGTAATCATGTTATTATTCGAGTTAATTGTTAATTGCTCTGAATCGAAATAAAATATATCCATACGTTGGCATAACAATAATAGTTTTACTTTTCCCCGAAACGCGAGAATATTCTTATTATGGAAATTAAGATGCTCAATTTCCTTTACATTTTTCTCTTAATCACTGATGTGAAATATCCTATACTCCGAGTCATGTAACTTTGCCAATATGGCTGCCTAACACGAATTGCCAACTTCTACGAATTTAAGTTATATCCAAATAAACATTAATAGTAGTCACAAAAGTGACTATTTACTCTAAAGAAATAGAAGATAATAACACAAGGTAATATTCATTCCACACTTTGCTCGAACAGCGCCACAAGAGCAAGTGAATTGAATTGTCGTCCGAGGTTGGCAATGGATTCAAGTTCGATTGTCTTGCCAACAGAACGTGAGGTACCCGTATCATAACTCTTATGGACGATGGCGAAGGAAAAGCGTTGGCCACATTCACTACAGGTTCTATACCAACATCAAGCCACTTAGACTGACAAATAAATATATAAGTAATTTATTGTAAGGAAAGCTGTGAGCTGTTAATAATTTTGTATGACCACAGCGAGGACAATAAACTAATAATAACAGTGCGTTTCCCTTCATGTTTATTTTCTTCTTAAGTTGAATTTCTCGAGGCAAAGTAAGATAGCTTCTAGTATGGTTGTGATACAAGCAACAGTTTCGGGAGACATTCCGCGTATGTGGCGATACCAGCCCTACCACCACCTTCTCTGCCTTGTAGCTACTTGTCAGCCCCTCCGCGTGGCTTCGTGCCGGTCGCCCAATATCCGGGAGCTGTTTTCTCCTCGACCGGAGCACCCCTCCCCCCCGACCTAACATGCTCCCTCACTCTCCTGAGGGACTTGACTGGGTCGGACCGTCACACGCCCAGGAAGCGACACTGCGAGGCAGAAACCAATTTTCCAGGGTTCCTTGTGAGCCATACCAATTTGGAACTGTCTAAAAGACCCCGCGGAGATGGAAGAGAAGGGAAAAGGGCTGGCTGGAGACGCCGGATAAGGATTTTGCGAATCGACTTCTGATTCGAGAATATTTCCTTTATGTGTTAAAAAGAATCCTCTGGGACACTTTTGGTATGTTAAATCTTTTCCTCTACTTTCTTTTTTCTTCGGACTTACGTAAGGCAAGCATTTCAAGGATCGGTTTAAAGTATTTGTAAATATTTCTAAACGATCTTTTGACCTATTTCATACCTATATAGAAAAATTATTGTTCAACTTGAGCAAATTATTTGTACTTTGGAAGAGAAAACTAGACAATTTTATCATTCCATTGTGATAAATATTTCAATACTTTCAGTGGATGCTGTATTTATTTTCTCGAGAAAACGGAAATTTTTTAATCACTTTCCGTTCATCTTCAATAAAACAATTCATTGAATTTTCTGGTCTTTGAGTGACGCAGTTATTGTGTGATAGCCTAACCCTATCAGTGTACCCACTGCATAGTGAATGGCATAGATCGTTTCGTCTTCAAGGTAGCGTAATAAAAATAAGTAAAAAAAGTGGACTTCATTAGACAGACGTGAGTATTGTCATCTGGAAGACACATTATGTACTTACTTCGATTTCAATTCAATTTGCAGTGTAACAATGTAATAAAAGAAATAGTTCATACTAAGAACGTAAGAATACAACCCTATTCCTGTCTCGATTATTTTTTATTTTTTAGTATTCTTTACGGGAGAAAAAAAGACTACTTAGAAGAAGTTTTCTTGTTGAAACAAGTTATAGCGATACATATTATCAAGGATACTTATTAAACTGTTCGATGCGACGTAACACAAATGAACTGTATATGAACTGTATATGTGTACTCAACTTCGGCACGGTTGTGTACATTAATTCTGTAGCCCCATCCTGGCCCGGGTTTTTCTCCGTTTTTCCTTCGGGTAGAGGCGGATTTTTATACAGGTTCTCTAGGCTTTGTCTAGGGGCGTGTTTATTGTGACAATAAATCGTGAATTTAGTGTTTTTTCAACCTTTAAGATTTTTAAACACTATACTCAGAATAATCTATAGTTCGATAATAACTTGTACATGTAAATTTACAAACATATTTGCGTTAAATAACAAACATATTGACATTATATATGTATTTTAACTCGCAGCAAACTTTTCATCTTATCTAGAAATTTTTGAATCCGCCTCTGCCTTAGGGCCCTTGATCGGAATTGATGGAATACGTCCCTTGCTTGCTTCCGGAGAGTAAATTAGTTTATTGTCCTCTACGTGGTCATACGCAGTTTGTACTGTTTTTTGACAATAAATTTATTATTATTATTATGAAAAACAATTGTCTCATTGAGAAATTTCCTTTAAAAGAGCTTGTAATTTACGGAGAACATAAAGAACTGTATGATATCGCCTAGTGGGAAACACATCTCCACCAAAGTGGGTGAGTTTTCTGATGGATCTTCCCTCACTCAAGATACCTTTCGTTTTTCTTTCTCTTCTTCAAATTCTTTACCCCACCACATCATAAACAAAATAATTCTAAAATTATTAAGCTTTCAATTTTCACCACACGGGAGATAACGCTCTTAAAATTTATTGGGAATTAAGTTATTTTAGTTCAATATCCCTCGGACATTAGAAGTTTCAATCTGTTTCAAATACGTTCATTTAATGAGGAACACTATTATGAATTAATTTCTCCCGTCTATCAGCTAGCAAACTTACTGCACCTCCTACCACTCCAGAACCACTAATCCCATTCTTTTTTTAATTTCTGATTTTCTCTTGCAGGTATTCCAGTTTTACTTTTAGGAATTCCCTACAAAAGTTATATCCGTGCGATCGTTGCCTCTCCAATCCCTTTGTTCTCGTGTCTCTCACGATTGGCCGCTTCCTTCATCTCTTTGCCGCGCTGGATTCCTGAACGTACATTTCTCTTTCAGTGTTTTGCACCTCGCCACATTCCGTTTGCCTTTCATGAATCCAGAGAGCGTCTAGCGAGTGAGTGGCCGATGCGCGTTACGGTTTTTGATTGGTTGCGCCATTTTTCCGTCAATGAGGAGCGAATTTAAAATTCCAAGATACGTTGCAATTGAATTCATTCCATTCATGTCTCTTCAATGTCTGTTACACCTACATCTGGAGAACTACTAATCCGATCTTCGTGATTCTTTCTTTAATTCACAGAAATGTTCTCTGGCAAGGTATTCGAATATATTTCGTCATCACGAGTAATAGACAATGACTATATTAGACAATAAAGTTGGGGGGAAATCCAATCTTCGGAGAGAGATTATTTCTTACGCTGTCTAATCTGTTAGAGATAGGTGGCAACTATGAATGGCAATATCGTTCGCCTCAAACGAGTTCTACAAAAACGTCCGCGACAGCATTTGTCTATCTACAAGCGTTAACCAAAATTATTGAGAAAAAGGTTTTTAAAATAGACATGTTAAAATACTTCAACTTAAGATAAAAATAAGTCCTAAT
>NNCF01128097.1:799468-818653 GCA_002313205.1 Laupala kohalensis | reverse complement strand
TATATATATATATATATATATATATATATATATATATATATATATATATATATATATAAAATACTCTCGGAAGTTTGAATTGACACCATGACACAGGCAAGCTACCGAGTATTTACAAATACAATATTGTAACATGCTTGTTGTAAACATATTTTGAGTTCATGTTTACGTTTAATATCATGTTGAACTGTTCAGTCGGGTTTCGGTTACAATTTGTTTACTTGTCGACGACTCAAACCCAGAGTCGAAACGTTCAGTTCTCAAAAGCACAACATAAATTGCATTCGTGCCTCAAAAGATCGTAAATCTTAAATTGTTTATATGCTTAGTTCGTCCCTCAATAATTCAACGAACATATAATTCGGAATTAAACCCGCAAATACCGATTTAAAAATTAAATTCTGTCTGGAATAGAAACTTATTGCTCTAGTTATTACATATGTCTTTTATTTTTATTCTTAATGTATCACAAACCAAATGCAATATTGTGTCCTACGTGTAAATGAAATTTCAGAAAATCAAATATTCGTGTATGAATTATAAGACTAAGAAATTAGACCAATTATTTTAAAATAAGTCATAGTATTTACATTGATAATTAATAGAAAAGTTAAGATGAATATAACATTAAACATTAATGCTGAGAATAAGAACATTCGTATGAAGTTACAGGAATATTACTTGATAACTAGAATCTAATATTTTTAAAATCTCTAAGTTTCGTAAGTAAAACATCACCCTGGAAGTGAAAATATCGGCAGCCAGCTTAAACCATGGAGTTGGAATGACATAGCGTTACTCCAACCCCACCTTCTGGCGAAACTTGGAACTAACGAAGAGTTCATCCTAAGAACAGATTAAACTCAAAGTTTTAATGTAAGTTACATCCTCTTTTCAGCTGTATTAGATAATAATGTGAAATGGCTTCTTTCTCCTCTGCATTAAATGGGCTCTGGTTAGCAAACACGAGGAAACAAGAGGAAAAAATCGGAAATTATTAATTTATTAATCTATCCGGAAATTGTCAGGAGAAACTTTCCATTTATAAACATAACTCAATCTTTACTCTCTTAAATACAATCAACATAGTTCTTGGCACGATATTTTGTAAATTTTCCGTTTTAATGATCTTACAAGGGGCGTGTTTATTGTAACAATAAATCGTGAATTTAGTGTTTTTTCAACTCTTATGATTTTTAAACACTATACTCAGAATAATCTATAGTTCGATAATAACTTGTACATTTAAATTTACAAACATATTTGCGTTAAATTACAAACATATTGACATTCTATTAGTATTATAACTCGCAGCTAACGTTTTATCTTATCTAGGAACTTATTTTAAAAAAACATTTTTTTAAACCCACTTCTGCCTTAGGGTCTTTGATCGGAATTGATGGAATACGTCCCTTGCTTGCTTCCGGAGAGTAAATTAGTTTATTGTCCTCCATGTGGTCATACGCAGTTTGTATTTTTTTTGACAATAAATTTATTATTATTATTACAAGATGGGAACAAACTTATCGGAAAGATTTCTGCACAAAAGTAGGTTCCGGGAAGATTTCTATAAGATACAGAATTTGTTACTAGTATTTAGGTGTCTTTTGTAATATTTAAATAATAATAAATTAATCTTCATAATAGCGGATACAAACTGCGTATGACCACGTGGAGAACAATAAAATAATTTTCTTTCCGGAAGCAAAGCAAGCGCGGGAGCGAAATTCCTATCATTCAAATTTATTCTTGTATGATACGGGCCTTTCCGGCATATGGTGGTTGACATTCCGGGACGATGAATATTAGCCTTATTGCGTAAATATTTCAAAACCATTTCATTTCGTATAGGAGTAGGGAGTTGATTCTCTTGTGCCATGTTGCCCGAGACATATATTCGTACAAATATATTTCTCATGTTTGTTTCAATAAATACTTTGAAGTAATGTACACCACATGGTTAATTATTTAATACACAAAATCCAAAATCCCCGAGACTCCCAATAACATTGGAAATTGATAAAGAGACAGGAAACTTAATTGAGCTGATCTCAAATTGCTCGGTTCTTGAGAATCTCTTGGAAATTTTTCATTACCGTTTAATGAATTTTCTTAGGTATTGGAGAATTAAATTTAAAACGTTTTGAATCGTGAAAAGTTTATCATACCTGACGTAGGAAATTAATAAAATTTCCCCAATAATTCGAAATTGGAAAATTGTGTAGAGAATGTACTGTTAGTTTTACTAACATTCTAAGTCAAATAGAAACTTTTCCCGAATAAAATTTATTTCACTTATTAAACCATCAATAATTTTTCTAAAAGAGTAAAAACTTAGTCATAAAACTGCAAAATACAATACCGAGTTCTTTGTCGTATAATTTTATTTTTATAATCAAAGTCAACAATGTGTCAAAGTCAAGAACGTTTGTCAACACTGATAACAGTTGCGGATGAATTATGAAACTTTCTGCGTACCAAACACAAGAGAGAAGATAATAGCGCGTAATTCTTTGCGTTATTTTCCAAAAACGTTATAATTGGTAATGAACACGTTTTTTTATTTGTATTTTTAACTGCAAAATTACTTAAAATTTTTACTTCATGGAAAGTATTGTGTGAAACTCTCGTGTTTTACATTATTTCGTGGGAGATATAAATTTATGAGACTCTTTTTTTGCTTACTTTACGAGATTAAATTAGTATGATGTTGTATACCTCCTATTCTGCAATATGCTTGCTCAATAATTAAAATTGAAATTGCAAACTTATTATTTCGGGAAGCGTAGTTTTCTGTTATGTGCTATCAGAAATAAAAACAGATAATTTTAATTATCCCTGAAAGGGTTTAATTTGTTCAAAATTAAATCGAAATAAATGCTATGCACGGACGTTTTTTGTTGTTGTTGTTAAGTAACGAATACACGGGCTGCGTTTCCTTATCAGTGGACTGATAAATTGTCTATCAGTGCATTGTCCACTGGTTACACAACATATGTCAGTATATACACACACACACATATGAGCTATGTCAGTGCTCGTGAAACGTTTCGTCAGTGAACGCTGACCAGTACTTGGAGACATATTTTTACGCCAAGTGAGGTTATGTCTGTTCCCTTGGGTTCGTAATCCCTACCCCAATCAATATGCCTATACAGTAAATGATGGTGAATATTCTTCTTAAATCTCTTCCTCTTTATATACACTACAATGCCATAGCTTTTCGGGATCACGATTTCAAGAATGTGAAGAAGAAATTTTATTCCACTTTTAACGATAAAATTTACAATGGAATAATACTGACTCTCGGATCCAGTAAATGAAAGATAACTTGGGGAAAGACTAACAGAAGAAGTCAGTCGTCATCTAACAACTGTCCCTTGATTCGAGCATTGCTCACTGCAGCTGCAGCAGCAGCAGCGTGTGTACAGTTTCGTATTAACAAGCTGACATTGTGAACGTTTTCATCTAAACAATTCCATTCTAAACTTTTATTAAGTACATTGCATGCATTGGAATAAAAATAACATGATAGTTAAATAAAAAACAAACAAAAGGAAACATTGAACTGTTTGAAAATTTATAAATATGCAAGTTAGATGGGTTATTTTTTCCTTAAATGAATACATCAAACATAAAATCCAAATTTTTATTTAAAGAAGCCAAATTCTGAGTTTATATAAAAGATGTTTTGAAGAGTTATTGTTATGATTCTTTGGTTGGTTAAAAATTTTTGGTTCTAGGAAAATGAAATTTTTCTTAAAGAGGTTTTATTTGAAACTTTTCTTAAAGAGGTTTGATTTACCTTACATCGGACGTACAATTCTAGAGTTCCATGTTTGTTGATGTTTAGTAAATTCTCGTTTCCATTTTGGAAATGGCCATGATATTGATATCTTTCCATATGCAATCAATGCCTTTCAGGGTTGTTTTAATCCAGAGCTGTGATTCAGTACTTTTTTTACAATTCGTTGCGCTGCCTCTCTTCGGGAATCTCAGCGACTCCGCAGATTCGTATGGTTAATCAGTGGTTAACGCGCCGTCGTCAGCTCCCTCGGGGCCACTCTGCTCTCTCCGCTTCACCACTCTACCGTCCACCCTCCATCCATCCACTTAGTCTAGAAAAGAGTGCTCTTTTTTTTGTTTCAAAATAGGATCGAGAACACATTTTTTTTATTTACTGGCATAATATACGAATACAAAACTTAATTATTTTAAATTTAATGAAAAAAAACACATACACACACAGACACAAAAGTAACTCGGCATTTGCCTTCCTCAGTCACGCAGACAATATACAGAACCATAATGAAACCGTCCCTTCAAATATGCGAGTTTCTTATGTGTCTTTTTCCATTTAACTTTAAAACTTGTTAATATAAAGAAAACAGTTTCGTTTCATTTATAAGATATCCTTTGTATAAATAAATCAATATATACTACAGAATGAAAATTAAATATTGTTAAATAAATGATTGAACTAAAATTAAAATATTAAATACACTTTACCCACAAAGCTCAGAGTTAAGACCTGAATTCTTTGGTTTTTGTTTCACTTTTAGGTTATGTACTTGAAAACACAGCCTCATATGAGCATCTTCTGTTTGTCAGCGAATTTTAATCGCATTTCTGCTCTTGTAATTCTTTCATATTAACCATGGTACGCTATTATAGTTGTAATAATCCTTACAAAGAGTCCTTCAGATAATTTCATCGAGTTCTTTTTCGTAATGGAACAGATATTCCATACAATTCACCTTTATTGGTGTAGATATTTCGTAACTCACATAGTCCAAAGGTGAGGTTTGTTATTGGTTTATTTACATTCGAACCCAGTATTAAATCTAAATGACAATACCAGGGTTATTAACTTCTTGTTTTCTATATTCCGTTTCATCTTTCATACTCTGTTTCCTTGTGCCGCTGTGCATTGACCGTCTCACTCCCGTCACGTCCCGTCCCTGCCGCGGGGAGGCGGGCATTATCTACTATCTATGAAGTTTCTGTCCAACGCATTACTCTCCTGATCTGTAGAAGCATTTGTGTTACTGTTGTTTGAAATTCGTGGTATGTTTTTTTTTTTTTCAGTTCTGAATAGTTTGTTCGATTTTCCTTGTATGTCTACCCCCCATTTTTCAATAATTTTATTAATTTCCCTCTTTCTCCAGCATTTAATTCGTAATCTAATTGCACATGCCATACATCTTCATCCACTTTCCTGAAAATGCAATCCGGATTTTCTTGTAATTTAAATCGAAATAGGTATTTTGCGAAATCCCCGTGCCCTGTCATAATGTCCGTTAGGTGAGGTTCGTGACAACACGTCCTACACGCTCCATTAGTCTCTTCTCCCATCGTCTCGACGTAAATATTGAGTTGAGTTGTTGGTGTCGCTGTCCGCAGGACGACGTCGTAACGTTACTTTTACGAGCGCCGCGCGTCCTTCCACCCTGCGACCCTTTACGGCCCTAGAGATACGCTGCGGACGATCGGATTTCAAGAGCTGCCCAGAGGGTGATTCCTGTGATTGGTCTGTGCTTGCGATTTTGGGGAAACTGATTGGAGGAGATTTTATCGATTTAGCTGTAGTAGAACCACTCTTAACCGGGTTGGTAGGGACAGAGACCCTGACCGGTTAATCAGACGTTCCCGTGAAAAATTAATTTTCGTTAAAAAATAGTTTTATTGGGTTATCACGATTTAACAAGCATATAAGACGTCATTGTAACTTATTTTTTGCAATGTGTGAATATACATAAAACAAAAAATTGAGTAATAAAAACACACAATTACTCATGTATTCATGTACATTTCTAGAAAAATGAACTAGAAAGCAAGAGTAGGATGACCCCCTTATACCTCACGGGAACTTTCCAGTAAAAGCCCGAGGTACAATCAATGTTTGAGTCAGCTGTTATGCGCTGTTCCACGGGAGCTTAAGAGGGGTTCTGCTGTAGCACAACTCACGCCAGGTTTTTTATAATTTTTTGCGTAAATAATAGTTATTAAATGCTCATTAATATTTATGATAAAATGAGGATGGAGAACGTGGAAAGAGGCTAGTCAACAATATATAACAATTCGTGCTCGTAGAAAAAACAAGAAAATGAATAAAAACTGTTGGCAATATGTTCACCAACAATTTATTTTGTGCTAAATTAATAATGTTTTCATAATCATTTTCAAAATTATCTTTTCAATATTTCGGTGACAAAGTATATTTAAAAAACCCTCTCCTGGGGCTTTCTCCAAACATATTCGTTTGTTTCAGAGCGTTGCGGGTTTTACTCTTCTGTAACACCACACCACACCACAAAAGCCCAGATGCAGAGTGTGGGTTCTTTTGGGAAGGAGCGGGATTCAACCATAAATACCACAACCCTTATGGTAGAGATCGCTGCCACCAGCTCTGTTTCCCGAGCAATTAAACACACGTGTAATAACAGTAATTAATGATTTAATTGAAATTAAATAGAGATTTGAATTTTTACAAACGTAGACAAACTCTCAAAGTCATCAATACATATGTAAATCTATTACACAGGTAATGCTATCAGAAAGCATTGATTACACATTAATATATTGAGTTTAAGACAACAAATTCGAAAACCTCTCTTGGTTATCTGAATCTCAAAAATTACAAGTTGTTTTCCCGAACCACTAACTGATACAAGTTACGCCACTCGCAACTACGAGAAAATGAATTTAAATTACCGCAGTAATTCTTAAGCGGTCTGACGACCAAAACTAGCCAGGTCACATCTCAAACCTGCGGGCTCAGTTCACACTGCCGAGTCTTCGAGGATCTTCAATCCTCTCAATATATACGGAAGCGCAGATCACGTGACCACGCCTTCGTTGCCACAATGAGCACTCCAAATCATCATGGTCACCCCTCAGCTTCTGAGAACACTGCGTCTTCACCGATAGGACGAGCGGCCGACGGCATCAGACAGGTGCCTGGAGGTGTCCTTCCCGAGACGCCTATTCTTTCCGTATCCGGTGAAAGTACTCCCTTCACACTGGCCACACGCATCTGGAACATTCTTCTGAGACTCCCCGACATTCCGTAAAGGGCTTTGTCTGAGTCAAATCCTCTTCCACAGAAATATTATAAGACAAAGAGAGAGGCATGCGCTGATCACTCATTCTTCGAGCGCATTGCTACCCTCTTTCCCGAAAAAGCAGGGGAATGGTCCACACAATGACTGGAAGGGTTTAGTGGTGGTCACCTTCCCCAATCAGAGGCATCCGGCTAAGCTTCTCAATGACGCTTCTCCCACTTCAGTGAAAGGCGTAAAAATAACATTTCTCAAACGGGTAGAATTGTCTTGGTTGTGATGTTACATCTTCCCTCTTTCGAAAACTCGATATCCTCTTTCGTATCCATAGCAACGAATTGTCGATATTTATTTTATTTATTTTATGCCTTTGGGCTACGAGGAGGTTCAGGCCATGAGACACTGAGGCTCTTCCACCCAACAACCGTTGGACTTGGGTAAGGGAATTGGGAAGTAGACATGTTGGGGTGCTAAGGGTCTTATGGTACCGAACCGGCATTTGTCAGGGAAAGCGAAGACGCTACCACTACACCACCGCTGTCGGTCGTATTTTGATACACGAACGGTTTTTCAACTCAAGTCTTTTTTTAATTATTTCATTTTGCGCTCGAGAAGGTGGTTCAGAAGACTCGTATGAATGAATGATACTTCAAAATTTATCTTTTTCTATTTAGTGTTGATAAGCGAAACGTTTTATCGTATTGGCTGTTTTTTTCTTCTTCTTGGAGGTAAAACAATAAAAAAGAGTTGTTTTCTTTAAAATTGTATAAAGGAAGAATTATCTATTTGATTGAAACTAACATTCCACAGTATATTGAGAAAGGTCCTGCAAATGTATTTTTCTTAATTCACCATTTTTCTTTTGTCGACCCAATTAACTTGTGAGCCGCGTCATCTGCACGTCATGTAAGCAGCGCTCTCACACCATGATTACGATAATTGTGCCATCAATTCTTTGTTATTTAATACACAATTTGTGAAGAAAATAGTCCATTAATTAGTGAATAATAATGAAAAGAAGCCTCGCTCATCGGTATCTCTTACTACTTGATGATGAACCCGTTTGTGAAGAGTGTAGCTCTTCTCGAACAGTGCGTCACCTACTAACTGATTGCAGAAAATACACTAGAATACAGAGACAAATTGGTCTGGCTGCAGATTTACCAACAATTCTCGGAAATGAAACGGTTGATGTTAATAAACTATTGAATTTTATGAGTAGATCGGGGCTCCTCCCACAAGTTCTCGGGAGGGTTTAAAAATTTGCATTTTTTTTGTCTTCTTTCTTTCCTTTCTCTCTTCCCTTTCATTCTTCCCTTTTTTTAAATTATAGTTTTCAGAATTTTTACATTTTTTTGATAGAATGTATTGGATAGAATTTATCCTGTCCTTTCCTGTCATCTTCGTGTTTAGATATTTGTTGAATTCAGGAGGGGTTCTTTTAGTGGGTGTGGTCGAGAAATTCGTTTGAGTCCCACACGCGGGGAGGAGTCGTTACGGCTCTTCTCTACGGTGCGAAACTGCTTTTTCCCCCCCACACGCAAGGGCTCTAATGACCTTGACGAGCCCTAAAGCCCCAAGAAAAAAACACTCTTAATTTAATCGATTAAAACTTTTACTAATTATACACGCACGCGCAATGAGCAATCGTAGCAATTTTAATATAATATAATAAATGGTGCAAGTTTCAAGTTTTGTTTCCAACTGGAGCTGGCTTTTAGTAATAGGTATCCCTACCATCAATAATGATTTTGTGCAATAATTTTTAATTATATATTTGATTTATTCCTCGACATTTATTAGTATTTAGTTTTTCCCTTACAAATTCTATTTTAGAGGACACGTATCGATGACCAGGGTTAATCTGGCTTTCCCGGATTCTACATTTGGAGGAATCAAATTGTTCAAAACGTGAACAATATAATTATATGGTTATTGTTAGTGCTCAATAAAAATACCATTTTTCAGGTTTGGTTGTTGAAAAAATTATAATATTCACTAGATTAACAGTTATATTTCTATCTAATCGTACGTTTTAACGCTACGAGTTTTTTATCCTGCTTGAATGTATTTCGAGTCTGTGGAATAAAACCATTGCTGCAGAATTTGCGAATAGGGACGACATAATTCTTTCAGAAGACACTAAGAACTTGGCAAGGATCTCCAACACTGTGCTGCACAATACCCGTACTTAACGAGGAAGAACATTTTAACATGCTCATTATTCAGTTCCCTTTTCTAATACTTCCAGCCCTAAAAAAGAAGAAATCTCCAATATTACAATTCGGACTGCAGTGTTTTAATTCAGCCTATTCTTTGCTTACAGCTTCTTTTTTTACTATTGTTTTCATTTATAAGAAGGGGATTGCGTGGTTAATTTTTTATGAGTTTTTTTCTCATACTTTAATGGTTTGCGTTACGATGTTTACAGGACGAAAGTTCTTGGAGAAGTTAAAAAAAGAGGGATAGAAATTTCGTTGCAAAAGTTTTATTTTTCCGTTCGTTTCTCTCCTTATCTATTTCTCTAGAATATGGAAATACAAATACAAATACAGTCTTACGTCACGGATTCGAAACATTTACCTCGGGACTAGGAGATGATTCCCTTAAAACCGTTCTTAAAAATACATTTGCAACTGTTCTCTGCTGTTTTTAATTTCGTTCGTTCCATAACTGGAAGGCATGTGAGGATACTAGAAAAACTAACATTAAAAATGAAATGACATCAAATCATATTGCTAATTAAATATTGTTTTATCAGTATAAACTCGGTGATTTACTTCTAAAAATAAACAAAAATGTATATTATAAAAAGGAAAATAATGAGAATTTTTTGTGAGGCTTTACGGCTCATGTCGACATCAAAGCTCATTGGAGCCCGAAAAACTTGTACAGGTAGGGAAAATGCAATTACGCACTAGGGAGAGCCAACATGACTCTCCCCGCGTGTGGGACTCGTCGAATGATTCAACCCTACCCACTAAAAAACCCTCCTGATCTACAACACACCAAAACATATCTCACAACATACATCAAATGGAGGGGGGGCTAAAATGAGGGGGGACAAAGAATAAGGGGAGACAAAAAATGAGAGGAATGAGGAAAATGAAAGATACACTAGCCTTAATAGCGTCGGGATCGAAAAGACCAAGAGGTGACCAAAGGAGGTCAGTATAGATAAAGGAAGGAGCATGGAACAAGTAATTGGAAGTAATGCCAGACTCAGCTCGGGGTCCCGTGTTCGCCAAATACGTACTTACTAGATGTAAGTCCCCTGGGGGAAATAATGAGAATATTTCGAAATAGATCAAATACCGTATCAAGAGAGAAGAAAACTCTCGGAGTAATATTTAGTTTTACGATTTGATTTATTGCTTATTTAATCAAGCGATATTTCCAACAAGTGTAAGCGACATTTGTTATTTGTGTGCTGCTTTTAGCGTATTTTATTTATAAAATAGATCTTCTTTTTCATATACATAAGCGATGTTTTCATTTTCTCATATACAAAGTACTGAAATTGTGAAAAAAATTCGAAAGCGAGATTTCGACGGAAATACCCGTTTTGGCTATCCCCTATTCTGAAAAAGTAGTTTTGGGCTTAACGTCCGTTCGTCCGTCTGTGAGCAGCGATTCTGAGTAAATGGATGAATCAATTTAATTCGTCCCTTCGTATTTTCGGTAGAATTTACTTGTTGTCGATGCAGGGGCTCTACTTTTTTTTAAGAAACTTGAAAACAAAACGTACTTCACGTGCGGGTCAATGAACTCTGAATGTTTCTCAAAAACGGCTGCAACAATTTTGCTTAAATTTTCTATATTTAAAGTTCAAATATTATGCATTACATTTGCATTAGCGGAATTTCGCTTTAGTATAGACGCAATAAAATAATTTAGTATAGACGCAATAAAATAATTTACTTTAGACGCAATAAAATAATTTGTCTGCTAAAGTTACACATTAGTTTAGTGTTTCAAAAAGCTTAAATAATATTTAGCAGTGTAAATGGACCAAGCAGACGTAGAATACACTTCTCGTAAACTGAAATGAAAGATATGATAAAGATAAAATACATAGGACAGCAAATATGAAAATATATCAATTTTTTGTCTACAACGAAATTACATTTACACCACACTTTTACTATACTTATAAGACGGACATGTCACTATATGTTTTGAAATAACATTCTTAATATTTATTTTACTTTCAAATTTCAAATAAAGTACAGTAATAAATTCATCAAGTGACTTTGAATAGGCATCAAGAGAGCCCTGGAAGACGGCCAAAATTAAGAGGACCCCTTTGCCAGAAATGACCCTTTCATTATAGAATTTTTTTCTCACTCTGTGCTGCAGACGGAGAAACGTATATGAAAAAGTATATGTAATGGTGTTGCACCACTAGTTTCTATGATGTATCGCATTTTCNACGCTACCAAGATGTGTATAAGAGACAGTCCCTTCGGTTTTCATATCAATTTTAATAAATTTATTGTCAAACAAAACAGTACAAACTGCGTATGACCACGTGGAGGACAATAAACTAATTTACACTCCGGAAGAAAGCAAGGGACCATCCTATCAATTCCGATCAATGGCCCTAAGGCAGAGGCGGATTCAAAAATTCCTAGATAAGATGAAATGTTAGCTGCGCGTTACAATACTAATAGAATGTCAATATGTTTGTAATTTAACGCAAATATGTTTGTAAATTTACGTGCACAAATTATTATGGAACTATAGATTATTCTGAGTATAGTGTTTAAAAATCATAATAATTGAAATAACACTTGTTTCACGATTTATTGTTTCAATAAACACGCCCCTAGACAAAGCCTACAAAATTACTCAATCGTTCAGAACATTCTTTTTTTTTTGTATTTGAGATGTTGCAAAAATGGAATTTCTGTGAAAACATTTAGACGTCTCAGATTACACGCCACAGAATTAGTTCCATTGAAACAATGAGTGAAAATATCTCTTTACATTTTTCCCAAAACAGCATTTTCTTTCTTCAAAATAAGACACCGTGTTTCGTTAAAAGATATTTGTACCGATATCGTTAAGAAGTATCAAGAAAATGTAATTACTGTCTCATTAATTGGTGGTGATGATGATGATTGCATGACCAGTCTGTGTGGGGCTCATCGCATCACATCGTAGTATACTTTTGAATGTGCTACGGTTTCCACCGTTTCATAGCTGTGCATGAATCATATTACGATGAGACTTTTAGCTCTATCGAAAAGAATATAGTTTTTCTGATGCGGTTATTGCGCTCCACATAGAGAACTTTTCTCCTCAAGGTGGTACCAGAGTAAGTAGTATTAAATACCTAAAATACCTTATTTCAGTGTATATAAATAAAGAGTAACATGGACTTATTGCAATTTGAATTTGAAAAACATATCTGAAGGTTCATTTATATGAAATAATTGCAATTGTAGTTGATGGCGAAATACATTGCGTCTTATGGAGAAAACACTTATTTACAAAATAAGACCAACTTTTAAATCACGAAAGTGATGGAAGATTACTTTGATTTGTAGCAAATTTTTAGAAGCATTTTTTACAACACTTTTAACTATAGGTCACTATAGGACATCTGAGAAAGACATTTCACTTTTTCCAAAGAGGTGAGATGAGGCATAAATGACGAGTCAAGCGAGTTTTTTAATAATAATAATAATAATAATAATAATAAATTTATTGTCAAAAACAGAACAAACTGCGTATGACCACGTAGAGGACAATAAAAAGAGTATAGTGCCGAGAATTGAACCTTGGGGTACTCCGCAAGTAATTGGCTTTGTTTCTGAAAGACAACGCTCAAGTATTTTATTTTTAGTATAGGATATTTCTACTTGTTGATATCTATCTTTTAAATAAGAAGTTAGCCATTGATGTGGAAGTCCACGAATGCCTAAAGAATGCAATTTGGTAAGGAGAATTCCGTGATCGATGACATCGAAAGCTTTGGATAAGTCAAGAAAAACACCCTGAGGATTTTCTCCACTGTCTAGAGATGTGGTAACATCGTTTAAGAAGGAAAATATGGCGCTTGTTGTTGAAAAGGATTTCCTAAAACCGTGTTGATCGTCAGAGAGATTGTTATTTTTTGATAAAAAATCTAGAAGACGCTTATAGAATAATTTTTGTAGGATTTTTGAAAAAGTGGGTAGTAGAGATATTGGTCGGTAATTTCCAATATTATTTGTACTCTATTATTAACTGATTACATGTTTTTCATCATTATTATTCATATTGTCGTATTTTAAAACAGAATAAAAATTACATTTCAGTGATTCGACGAACTTGGAGCGCTGGTCTCGCCTTAGAGAGAAACGTCTTGTATTTTCAAAAGTGTTGTTTTCGTCGTCAATGTTTTGATTTCGAATGAAAAACGGAGCCGAAGTTATTTTAATATCGGGGTTTATAGTCAGAGTGTGTTGTAAATATTTACGTGATCACTGTATCTGGGAATTGGGAAGGGAAATATATTGGGTTGCCAGGGAACTTATGCTATACCGAACCGATATTTGTCTGGAGTAGGGGAGGGAAACCCCAACTGAAAACCTCACCTAATTCAATCGATTGGGTTTGAACCCACACTCTAACGCTCAGGTGGATCAAGGAAGCAAAGACGCTACCAGTGAACCACTGCTGTCGGTTTAATAATAATAATTAATAATAATAATAATAAGAAAGCGTTTTATTATTAAAATACATTAATTCAAATGGATCTTACATAGTTCATATGCAAAGAGAGATTGGATCCTATTCCATTCTAACTCAAGTGAATGCCTGGTCCAAGGTCTGCTCATTCATATTTGCTAACGGTGGAATCAACGTTTTATCTTCTTCATCAGCGATAATTACTTTCACGCTGTGGTTGAAGTTCTCTAAATGAAGTTAAGAAGTGACGTCATACATACCAGTCTTTGCGATGTTCAATTTCACTACATTTTACTGAAAAGTATTTCACATATTTTAGATATGTTTCAAGTTTTTGTGAAGAGTAATGGGGGTTTTACTGCGTACCATTTCTGATATTCATAAATCTAATAGTTATACTTTATGAAGTTGGTAATTACGCCTTAATCTTTCAGACTCCCTGTAAATATTGCATTCGAACTGATATCAACAATTCTTAAATTACTTCGCGCTTTACGGTACTTCAGTCGCTTTGGAACTGTATTGTAGCGTATTGTACGATTTCTGTTTTGTTTGCTTTTCTTTTACTTAAAGAAGTCATGAGGCAATTCTAGGGTTGTTTTTATTATATAAATGTCATTTTCATCGCATTTATTCGTACGAATAAAAGTGCACGTAGATGTGTCCTAATTTTTCATGTCGAACAAACTGATACTATTATATTTATTTACATAACAATGGTTTTCTAAAAGTTAGAATTATTTTCTTACATTTATATATACTTGTTTATGAGTTTCGTTATTTAACTGTATTACGTTTTTCAAACACCATATTTTTTTCTTATCTAACACTTCAAAAATACCAATTGTTGTACTTAACATAGAAATCTCTTAGATTACGGTGAACCTCACCACCAGGTAACATGATTAATCTGTTGTACTTAAGAATAAAAACTAATGTATCTTTGTGGACAGTTCGAAGAATGAACAAAAATTGAATTATTGACTGAAAATCCTTGCGATAGCCAAAAGGAGCGATAGCTGACTTACCTGGAGTGTTTAGATGTTGGTGGCTTACATCTCTATAAGTTCTCACAGACCCTTGTGCATTAATACATAGAAAATCTCACGCATTGTCTATTGATCGAATGCGTATAAAAATTTCTCCCAAGATACGTGAAATTACTATTTTTAAATTATGAAATACCCATTCATAATACCACACTTGAAATAAATTTCATTTATTCAGTAAAAGCAATTCTAGCTAAATTTAACATTTGGCAGACACCTCAAATCAGACTGGTGATACGATCTAATTTTTCGAGCGTTCTATTTTACGGATGCTTTAATGAGGTCAACGAAATAACTAATTAACTACTTCCTGCGCTTTTTTCTTTTAACCTTCCAAGTAACATTTCAATTTATAAAGGTATTCACTATTTTCAATTGAATTAATAAAATATTCTTCTCTAACCTTTAATTAATTGGGATGAGAACATGTTTTAACATGTCACTGATTCATACCATATCTTCAACCCTCCATGCGACGGAAAAAGAATTTGCAGCAGTTTATAAGAAAACTTTATAGAGGATTTTCCTTTAATTAAGAGTATTTTAGTAGTAAATTTATTCATAAAGCTATCATGCAAATAATTAATGTCGCCATTTTTGAACCCTTTACCACAACGTGTCACAATATGTTAATAATAATAATAATAAAAAATTCGATCTATAGTGATTTCGGCCACAGAAATTTTACCGAAATCCACAAAACGCTATTTGGAAATACAAGGAGACCAATATGCAGAAATTCGTTATCCTTGCCACTTGCCACATAGTTCGAAAATTTCTTGGAGAAGAGCTTGATTGAACAACTATGTCCGTTCATCAAATGGAAAAGATCCAGTTGCAAGCTGTGGAAGACATAAATAATAATACTGATTATAATCCAGGGTCTTTATTTCGGCGAGACAATAAGGTCTGGTCTTCCGTCTAACAATTTAAAACATTTATATTTTATAATGCAAGATGAAAATTGGGAGGATCTTATTTACACTTAACGCTGGGAAGCAAAACTAGGGACAGTCGTCACGGACTGAGTAAAACCCAGCGAAACCCCAATCAGGATGGCGGCTTAGTCCCGAACATGGAATAGGACCAGTGAGGACACAGTACAATGCGAGAGGAATGTTTTAATACTTACCTTTTCAGTTTCAATAGAGCACGAAGCACTTTGAAACTAGCGCAAATGGAATGTGTGTTCTCCAACCTTTATGCTAAACCTAAATAAAAAAGTATATTATTACAGGAGCTCTGATGAGGTCCAGGTCCCAACGCACGGAGAGAAACATACAAGGTGTATGTAATGTAAGCTATCGCGAATGTTTTTATTTTTACTCGTGGGCACTGTACATTACAACAGTACATTACGTAATTATGAATACACTCGTACAAATAATATAATATGGATAAATCCATACTAATGTATAAATGCGTAACGCGAAAACGTTACTTGATCACGACTTGATCATGATATTTGGCAAAAGGATGTAGTTTAGATGTCCAGGATGAACATAGGCTAATTTTTATTTTTTAAATGTGTGATAAGAAAGATAAAAAAGGTTTTTGATAATAAAAGCGAATAAAATCGGGGAAAAAGAAAGTTGTATTTGCTTATGCTACCTAACGGTCGGATGTAGGTGACAGCTATGAATTGTTTGCCTCACAGAGTTCTACAAAAAATCTCCTCGACAGCAAAAAATAATCTATCTACAAAAAATAATCCAAAGAATAGAGAAAATGTTTAAAAAAATAAAAGTGTTGAAATTCTTAAATTTAGGAAGGAAAAAATCAATCATCATGAAATGTAATGAATGATTTATTTTCTGCATTTAACAAAGATAATAAACCTCTTTAAATGTTTCGAGAATTTCAATGAAATGATGCAGCCGCGTCACGTGATGCCTCGGAAACGGCTGTCGAGATAGTGTTTTGTGTATACAGTAAACCTTTGTATTAAATTATGATTATTATGAATTTGAAAAGTTAGGATGCTGCACATGTTTTCAAAAATCAGTAACTAAAACTATTTTGATCTTACGATATAGATTGATTTTATTTATTCCTAAGTAAAGGAAGATTAGTCTTAGAAAACTTCCGAGCAACTCCGGGTGATCAGCGAGTATCCGAATAACGTGAGTGTGTTGGAATGATTTTCTTCGTAATATCTGCTACCTTCTGCCATCTCGAAGTGTGAGCGAAGAGAGAGGGTTGGGCCGGGGGAAAAACAGTTGGCGCGACTGGACGGATTCCAGAGCGCGCGGGCGCTGAAACTTGGTCTGAGCCACTTCCGGTCGAAGTGGGCGCTTTGCCCAGGGCTGTCTCCTCCTCACTTCATACTTCCACTTCTCAAGTTGCTACGGCGAACTAACAAAGAGATTGTCTCTACGCTATTGAAGATATAGTTGGATTATAGGGTACATAGGCACTTTTCATTATATATTCATTATTTGATTTAATGTAGAAGATTTTGATACAAAATTATTCCAGATTTATTAAAAAATTAGAAAATGTCATTTATAAACTTCAGCTAATGATTACATTACGTAAAATAACATTCTGTTTCTTTCTCCCGTGCCAATTTCTGTTTTTTTATCATTTCATAAAAAAAATCTTGCAATTTCTTGCTTTTTTGTCATACTTATAGTTGTTTGCGAGCCCTAAAGTCCCAATAATAAAATATTATTTCCGAATAAACAAAGATATTTCCATATTTTGAGCCTCCAGATGGGCAAGTGTAAGATCTCGGAGCGTATGCAACCAAGATATGAACACGTTGGTAGCATTCTTTGGCGCGCAAGTCCATACTTGTCCTCGTGGGTACTCCATTGGCGTGTGATATATTCGCAAAAAGACTCCCGAACAAGATCATTTAAGAAAGTTTCAAAACATACGGAAAATACATTTCGTTTAAAACATTCTGAATTTTCAAGTAACATATTTTAAAATGGACATTTATGTCGAGTAATGCGAAGCAAAATTTAGACTGGAAGAGATGTTAACTGAAATCTAGTGGTGACGTTTAAGCTTATGACGAGTCCACCAAATCT
Organism: Laupala kohalensis; assembly: GCA_002313205.1. Lineage (NCBI taxonomy): Eukaryota > Metazoa > Arthropoda > Insecta > Orthoptera > Trigonidiidae > Laupala > Laupala kohalensis. The sequence continues at coordinate 800,827 of NNCF01128097.1, read as the reverse complement.
TTATTAAATTTAAGTTCTGTTCTTTTCTTTTTGGAGAAAATAGCCGGGCGAAAGCTGTGTACGTACTCCTACAACTTATAAAGGCAGATCACCAAACACTATAAAATATTACACAACTCACAACTCGGAATTCCCTCTCTATGTCATGTCATTAACTAGCCTTCAACCATATAAAAGAAACTAATATATTTTCATGGAATCCATGTCTTCATAGTAATACAGTACCGTTGAACAGGGCAAAATAAAACTACATTTATCATCTCAAAAGTCTATTAAACCATACAGATTCTGTTGTTTCAAATATGATTTCCTTCAATGAAATTATGTCCAAATGTTTTCTTTTTTATCATTCGACTACGTTTCTTCCAAATGTTTAACAAAATAAATGTAATTTCTTTATTAATGAAAATGAGATATCTTCACATTTTCTAAACTGTTAATACATTTGATAAACAAAAAGTAAATAGTTGTAAACTGGTAAAAACAATAGAGCAAACAACAACAACCTCATCTCATTATCGTGTATTCCAATGTTATAGAACCTTTAAGATAATTGATAGACATCCATTGAAACATGAATAAAACGACAGACATCCATTAAAACGCACGGGATATTGAAAAATTTTAGCTTCAATTTTAGTTATTGTAGAAGTAAAGTTATGTAACAAAGTAATATTGTAATCAGTTCATTATTCCTATAATATTACTAAAGATATTGTAATTATTAAAACTATTGAAATTTCGATATTAAATACTAATCGTGTAAATGAGACTGTTCTGTTATCGAATGCTATCGTCTCTATCGTCCCGATTAGAAATATTCCTTCTAATACTTCGTGAAATATTTTACAGAAACATTCGACGAGAGTCCAACAGTCGAATTACACGGCAACAGTTCTCCGAATTGCTTAAGAGACAAGAACAGCACATTTCTCAGAAGACGCAATGAAATCTCATCGATGGGTTTGTTTCGAGAATCATAGAGTTAAATCTAGGAAATGGGGCACAGAACTCATTTTGAAATTAATATATTAACTCCCAACTTCCGAGTACCTACTCGTGGAGGAATGTTTGCAACGTCAGCAGTCAGGTGAAAATTGCCACGGACCGGGATTCGAACCCGGGACCCTCTGCTCTGACCGCAGGTACTTGGACTTGGAAATCGAGGTGGGATGTGCCTCACCGATATCCTCTAGTAGCCCAATTCTATACTTGGTAATTGTGGAGCTTTAGCAACATTATCAAAGCATGATAAATTAAATGGCGTTTCTATGTTGCTCATTGTTTTATTGGTATAAAGCTTTTTCGGCTGCATAGCAACCATCGTCAGTAACATACACTGAAAAATATAAATGTACA
>NNCF01128097.1:785705-798834 GCA_002313205.1 Laupala kohalensis | reverse complement strand
TTCTCATTTCTCATTTCTTACGAACACTTAAGATCCCCATTTCGCCTCTCTACATATTCTGCTCTCAATTTCCAAAGTCAATAGATTGCACTAATATGCGATTCTCCATGATATATTCTGGGCGCGCTCGATCTAATACGCTGTTATTATTATTATTATTATTATTATTATTATTATTATTATTATTATTATGCATTATTCTGCATCGCATAGGTCTCTTCCTCTTGTAACAGTCCCGATGCTTATGTCCGTCTCCACAATGACCACAAATATCATGTCCCTCCTTTTACACATTCGAGCTATAGGTGCCCGCAACGAAGACACCGCGCGCAATACAAAGGTTCTTCTGCTTCATCTGTAACTTTATAACTTCTTAAGTCTCCGTATATTCTTCCCCTACTAATAAATTTCCGAATGTGAGCATACATCGAGTTCTACTACCCAGTTTTCTATATTCGATTCGCTATATTTCTCTCTGTATAATATTCTTGCTTCCTTCATAAAATTTTCTCTTCCCTCTATCACCTCCAGGACTTGCTCTGCATAAAGTCTCAAGAGTTCCTTTTCTTTTCCTCCTTTCTCAATTCCAAGAATTTTAAAACCTGGCTCTCGCTAAATCTGTTCAAGTACGTCAATGCCATAAACCGATTCTAGAATCCCTTTTATTTTTTCCTTTTCCTCCCTATTCGGAAGTAGTATTATGAGAACTCCTGATGCAACCTTCCGAGTTGCATCGTCTCTAATTGTTTTCCCTGATTCACGCACTTTACCTTTTATGATTTCATCTATATTTTGCAGTCCTTTCTCTCGCGCACAGACAATTTAAGTCTCTCTCTTTGTCAAACTTTCAGCCAGTTTGTCAACAACACCTGCATACGACTCTTTTGCATGACCTGTGATCTCTTTTATACCTTGATCTATCTTTCTCTCAATACTTTTCATTCTTTCATCTCCAGTCAGCTGCCTTCTCTGATCTATTGATCCCAATTTCTCATCGATCACCTTCTTTACCACATTCAATTCTTCTTATTCTTATTCTATCAAGAACACATTCTCAAGCGCTTATTTTATTCTGCTCCATTTGTTTTATCGACGTGGCATGCACCTTTTTGGTATCCTACTGGCCATTGTTGTGTGTATCCGATTTGCGCACTCATCAACTACATTCTCGACTTCTTCCCGTTGGTCTTGCACCATCCGTTGAATTTTACTTTCCATCCGTTCTTGAAATGTCTCTTATCCTGTATCTATTGATTCTTTAATTACGTCCAGTAATCCTCATGTCTGTCCAAGTATAGTATCCTCAAATCTTGACAATTTATTATTTATTATATTTTCTACTTTTAATTCTAATCTTTGTTCACACTTTCTTCTCTCCTCCTCTATTACCTCCTGTAATTGCGCTACTTCATTTCCTTTCTGCATCATTGAATCTTTTATTTGAACTAACGTTTCTTCTATTTTCTCTAAATTATTTCCTGAAACCTTTTCTCCCGTTTTCTGCTTCTCTGCAGTCCGCTTTTACTTCCAATCTCCCCACATGTCTTATCACCAATATTCACGCTTTTACTGTGCTATCGTCTGTAAGAGTAAAATGATATTTCTACTTCGTGTTATGTTTGGAGCACTTTCGGTTAAATCTGCCCCGAACAACAACTTTTGATTCAATTCACTTGCTCTTACGGCACTATTCTGTTCTTCGGAACCAATAATTACCTTGTGTCTTCGCTTGTTATGCTAATAACTTCTTGTTTTACAACAAATGGTCGCTTTTGTGACTACTATTAATATTTTATCGAATATTACTTAAATTTGTGGATTCGTTTTAGCCAATCGTGTTGCGTTACATGGATAGTGTATATAGTCAAGTTACATGGATTTGTGTATATGGTCTTCTAAGGACATAACATCCTTTTGAACTGAGCTTGTTACTATCTATAAATGATAATAGAATTGTAACTCGTTTCGACAGCAGATTGCGTCCAGTAGTTTATTACAACCAAAATGAAATCGTTTGGAATTACAATTCGTATAACTCTTCTCTAAACGATGTATTTAAATGACATTATGGAAGAGTATGACGTGAATGGAGCAGAAATTTGCGATCTTTTGAACAATTCTGGTTCTGAGTGGACACGTGGTACGTGCCATTAACAGTTTCACAGCAGACTCTAATGTCACTCACAAAGACAACCGAATTGTCACTGGCACTCCACAATCACGTACTGCAACAAATTGAATTATCATGTGAACGTTGCCCACAAAACAATACGAATGTCAGATCCATGTTTGTTATTGAGAGTAATATGATATTTGTCTGTTGAGGTGTTTTATAATCGAGCGATAAACAATAAACGTTCACGTGATTTATAACAACACATTCGTTAATTTGATTCGTAAATTTCAGGAAGAAAAAAGGGGAAAAAATCAATATTCTACATTTTTATTAACTTGGTAATTGTGGAGCTTTAGCAACATTATCAAAGCATGATAAATTGAAAGGCGTTTCTATGTTGCTCATTGTTTTATTGGTATAAAGCTTTTTCGGCTGCATAGCAGCCATCGTCAGTAACATACACTGAAAAATATAAATGTACATAAAATGACAATAATAAAAATAGAAACATAATATGATAGTATACAATAATTGGGTGAAACAGTATCGAAAGAAGTGTAATTTTGGTTGTTGTTGAAACAAAGAAAGGAAAGAACAAAGAAAAATGAATAAAAGAAAACAAATACAGAGTGAGCAAACCGACAAAATTACGTACCTGAGTATTGAGGAATATTTTTGGCGAATGCGCAGAGTACGCCGAACGGAGGTCATTATATGGAAAGTGAAGGGGTGTTGTGGGGTGGGCGGGGGGAAAAAGGGGCTGTCGGAGTTTTCCAGGAACTGGCGGCAGAAGACGGAAAGAATTTCCAAGGGTTTTAACTGTTGGGAATGGGGTGCAGTGTCCTGGAGAGTTGGGGGTGAGAGGGAAGGAATTTGAAGGCTAGTTTCATGAGAGGGGAATGAAATTCAGGGATTTGTTCATTTAATAGGGAAATGTTGTTGTTTTTTAGAATACTATGGATGTGTAAAATTTCTAATTTGATCCGGGGCCAAAATCTATTTTCTACTTCTAAAATATAAAAATCCTTTTCAATGTTAAATGTGTGTGTGTTTTCTACTAGGTGGTTGGCGAAGTGTGAGACTGTTGTGTTATTTTTCCATGCATTTACGTGTTCCTGTATCCTTTGTTTGAATGTTCGTCCAGACTGCCCGACATACAAGGAGGGACAATCACTACATGTGAGAGCGTACACTCCACTTCGGAGGAGATGGGGAGTGGGATCCTTAGTGTGTAATAGGGTTGAGTTGAGTGTTTGTGGAGAGAAGAAGGTAGTGTGAATGTTTAAATGTTTTAATGAATTCGCGATTTTAAGTGAGAGTGTGCCTATGAAAGGGATAGCATGTCTGGTTTGAATATTATTGTTTGGAGTAAGTGATGTGAGGTTCTTCGTGTGATATAATCTAACTTTCTTAGTGATTATATTATCAATGAGAAAGGTATTGTAGCCATTGTTTTCTGCTATAAGTTTTATAGTGTCTATTTCTTTTTTGATTTTTTCTGGTGAGAGTGGAATGGTGAACAGACGATGGACCATGGAGTGGAAGGCAGCGTGTTTGTGTGAAGGAGGGTGTTGTGAAGAGTTGTTTATAGTAGTGTCTTTCAATGTGTCTTTCCTGAATATGTCAAACTGGTGGCGGTTGTTTACTAGAGAAATAGAGAGGTCTAGGAAATTGAGTGTTCTATTGTCATTTTCAATTTCTGTGGTGAAGGTTATGTTAGGGTGAAGTGAATTGAGAAATTGAGTAAAAATGTCAAGTTGTCTGTGAGTTCCCGTCCAAAGAGTGATTACGTCATCTACGTAGCGGTACCAATAGATAATGTTGGGTAGAAGGAAATGTCCTGAGTCAAAAATTTGTTTTTCAAGATTGTCCATAAATAAGTCTGCAAGTAATGGGGAGAGGGGGGAACCCATGGGTAGACCTGAGTTCTGTTGGTAGAATTTATTATCAAATTTAAAATAATTAACATCTAAGCAAAGAGAAATGAGGTTGAAAAGTTCTGTTTTTGCAAAGAGGGGGCAAGACGCGGAGTCTAGGGTGTCACGTAAAAGAGTTTTACAATCAGATGGAGGGATACTGGGAAAAAGATTTTTGACATCGAAAGAGATTAATTTAGCTTTAGGAGGAACAGGAATGTTTTTAATTTTGTTTGCCAGGTCCGTACTATTCTTATCTGTGTGTGATGGACAGAAATTGGTGTGTTTGTGAAAGTGTTTGTTTAGTTGGTATGCTAGTCTGTGTGTGATTGTGTTGGTGTAGGACACAATGGGTCTTATGGGTATGGAAGCCTTATGGATCTTAGGTAAACCATACAGCCGTGGAGGCGTTGCGTTAGAAGGAAGAATATTCAGTGTGTTAGGAAAAAGGCCTTGTGATTCTGAAATTTCGTATTTTAATTGCCCATTAAATTTGTTGGTGGGGTCTTTGTTTAGGAGTGTGATGTCATTGGACTTAATGAAATCATACATTTTGTTCGAGTAATCATTGTGGTCCAAAATGACGGTAGTGTTGCCTTTGTCTGCTTTAGTGATGATTAAACCCTGATTTAGAATTTTCCTTTGAGATTGTTAGCAATGATCAGTTCAGAATGAATGTGTTGAGTGGAAGGCTTTTGTAAATATTGTTGTATGGTGTTAGTGATAATTTGTTTTTGTAGATCAGAGGATTTTAATTTAGTTAAAACGTTATCAGTGTAAATACAAACTTGTTCTATGGAAGAACTGTTGGGATTGCAGGGAAGCGAATACTTTAAACCTTTTTCTAATAAAGATATTTCATCGTGAGACAGTGAAGTTGTAGAAAGATTTTTTAATCTTGGGTGAAAGTTTATGATAGGTAGAATGTTGCATTTAGTGTGTTGTGGGACTTCCTTCCCTGCAATCCCAACAGCAAATGGATGGACAGACACACACACGTTACGCGTTACGCACTTTATATATCATTGTAGATGTNAATGTAGCTTAGTGCTATTGAAGCTTATCTACATGAAGTGATAAGAGGTTTGAGTAGGGTGGTAGGTATTTGTTAGTAGGTGGACCGCTTAGCTAAGTTTACCACTAACTTGACCCACGTGAAGGGGTTAGTAGAAGTGGTTAGTAATAGTTAGAGTTATTGACACTAGCAGGAGGTGGATAGAGGAAGGACGGTTCGCTATTCCGTAGTCATAGCTATATGAACTGGGACATTTAAGTGAAAAGCTACAAATTTTTCTGGCCCCTTCGGGATGACCTTCGTCACTTGGTGAAGAGCAATAACGCTACCACCTGAGCAACAGAGGGTCACATTATGTATTAGTACGGATGTAAGTAAGGATTNGTACGGATTTTCTCTTTCCTGCTATTGCGGAGTTTTCACTCCCTCCGCAACAAAAGCCGCCGCCACGAGAACGTCCTCGGCTCGTTACGTCATCAATAAACCTATACAAGAGCCGATTACTGTGTATAGATCGCTTTCCGATACCGAGGCGGAGGTTGACGCAGACGTCACCATTGTGACCCTGTAACTCGCCATTTCAACATGGACATCTCATACCACGTCTCGATGTAACGTGTTATTGAAGAGTCGTTCTGGTGATAAATGTACCGTTTCCTCAGAGTTCCTTTTTCTGTTATAACTTCCTTTTTCTGACTCTCTTGGTAAATGCATCGATAAGGGATACGAGTACGAACTGCGCCCTTGGTCCTTTCACTCTCATTTAAGGTGAGATTAGTGCTTAGTCCAAGTGAGTCAAATCACTGATTTATTTTATTTGTTTTAATTTTAATTGTTTCGTAACACAGCATTATGAATAAAAATGAAGAGGAAACTCGATCGAATGTCTCTCTACAAGTTAATAGTGCCAATAAAATTCAAGAACTCACTAGAATCCTTTCGAAAGAACGTGAGCATGTTTAAACGTGGAAGCGTCCGAGCGCAAGGGCTTCGTAACTTATGCCCCATCTCACCTCAAAGGATAAAAAAGAGAGAGATATTTTTTGTAATGTCGGTGAAGTATAGAAAAAACTGATGTAAAAATACTTTGGACAATTTACTACAAAGCAATTTACTTTGTCTTCGAATTCCTTCGTGAGACGCTGTGTATATTGTTTGCACCATCAAATTGTAATTTCTATTATTTCGTGTCTAATGACTGGTGAGATATGTTTTTCAAGATGAAATCACAATAAGTACTACTTCTTACTCTGTTTATTTATGCTGGATATTTTAGTGATTTAATTCGTCCTTCGTTAGTACTAACTTAAACGGAGGACCAGCATCCACTTTGAGATGAAATGTCTCAAGCGTCATGTTAGGCAATTCACCGGATGACAAATCTCCTTACGTTCTCTCAATTCTACCGAAACTACATCCAGATACTGTTGCCTGTCATTCTTGTGCGTTTAACATGTTATAAAAATAATAACAATAGCACTCCACTGATATGTGGTCGTAGCGAAAGAGAGACACGCATTTCCCCGAATCTGGCTTCTTCTTTATTACTGCATTTCTCTACGTTCACCTCCCTAAAATCGAGTTTAGGAGTTAAGAGCGATTTATAATGTGAATAATGTTAATTGTTATGTGATTTTTAATCTTCGGGAGTGACAAGTTTTGACAGAAAAATTGTAGGAATTTTTGGAAGAATATTTGGCGCAAAATACAAAAGATTATGAGTCAAAGGAAAAATTGATTCTATTATTTAATTATTCTATAACTGAGGAGTCAGAGTGACTCAGTGGGTAGAGTGCTGAGTTGCTGGCCGGGGTTCGATCCCCAATATCCAGATTGACTCCCAGGCTCACTCAGCCTGATGTAAAATGAGAACCAGACTCTATCCTGTGGTCAAACCGGTCGGAGCGAGATGCTGTCCCCATCTTCTAGTGCCGAGGTGAAGTAATTTTGAAGTTGTACCCCCCGCGAACCCCTTGTGCACCTTCGGGGCCTGTTCAGGGATAGTTTAACTTTAAATTATTCTATAACTGAAGTAATAAAAGTAATATATGTATATTTTGACTAGGTCAAAATAAAAACATCTATGGCGTCTTCAGAACTATGACGTTTCAACTTTAATTAAGTCTTCATTAGGGTTCTCTACAACATAATTGAACCTCATCACCAAACTCATCACTGCAGCCACTTTTTCCACAACATTCTGCTATAAAGTTGTATTTATTGTTTTGGATGTATTTATTGTGACCTAAACTCAAGATATCATATACTTATTGATAAACGTGGTCAGGAATTTCGACCTATATTTACCTTCAGTCTCGCAACTCGCAAAAGAAACATCAATGTGAAATATTAAGCTTCTATCTCGTAAAAGTCGAACTCATAATATTTAAACATTTTTTTCCGAATTTAAGAATAAAATATGATAGTACTGAATGATTTAACGATACGTCCCATTCCTGTTCCATTATATTCCTTTTTCTGTCGCTGCATATCTGCAGTAATTCTTTAGCCTCCGCAGCTGGTGCCGGTAAATGGTTAGCGTCCATTAAAACCCTGTCTGAGCGTTTGGCTCCTCATTATCACCTCCTCTTGGACAGTTCAATCTGCTTACAGAGAGCCGCTTCATCTTTTATAATCTGTAATAGTCTGTACGGTTTTAAAATTTGTCCATGTTGATGGGTCCTCTCCGGAATATTCTATGAAGCCATTTCCAAATTCCGAATCCCTTATTTTATCACGAACGTGTTGAGTTCTGTATATTCACATGCGTGGGGGGTTTGATTTTTTTTTCTTTCGTTCTTGCATCCACATTGGCATTTCTTGAAAGTGGTTTTTTGTGCTCTATTGTCAGTTCAAATAATGTCGAAAGAAATTAAGTTTTCTATTATCAACACTTTCAATCCACTCAGATCAGATTTTCTCTTCATAATATAATAAAATTAAATACATAATCTACCATAATAATGGTTGCATAATCATCAAAGAAAAAAATTGGGAATCAAATCAAACAAAACAAAGAACTTGATCAAGAAAATGGCTGGACAACAACTCGCATTTCGTGATCATTAGAATAAAATGAAGGAAGTGAGAAGACAATGTATACGCCCATAATCCAAACAATGCTAAATAATGATCTGTGAGACGCGCATTGAATCTAATTATGTTAAATGATCTAATTCATTGGTATCAATATGCTGTGCTAACAAACCAATAATTGAGAAAATCCAAACATAAGTGTTTCGGACAATATTTACCAATTTCTGTAGAATATGGTTAGTAACATGTTTTGAAGTAAGTTGGAGAAGGTGGTTTTAGGAATTACTTTATCCTCAGTTCTTACTCCTTTATTGTCTGCTTGCGGATTTATACTAATGACTCACGATATGAATGATATGTGGCCAGTTTTTAGATCCTCTTTATTACAAATCTCTCTTTCGGAATTATGACACTATAGTCGATGTAAGAGTGTGAATGCCGTCTTAATTACAACCAAAATTTTCTTCTGCCAGTGTTTCGACGTTAAAAATGTAGAGAAGTGTAATGTAATATTGCGATTCTAAGAATCAGTTCTTTCTGAGTCTTTTGCACTATGTTTTCAATTAAATTGATAATATCAGAGCTCAATCCCTTTTTCTTATGCAGAGTAAATACTCTAATCCTGCGTTCTGTAAGTCAAGCGCCGTCGTGTATCCTGCACTAATGAAACTTCAACATGTTCGAAGTCGTACCGATAGAACGCTAAAACACTCCATGGAAATAGTGATGAAAAGATTCGCAGATCGGCGCAAAGTTCTGCAATTTCTTTTGAGTATATTTTACGGTGGTAAACTGTTGGTTTAAGCATTTTAATGGAAGACTGAGTTCTCTTAATGTTGACTAAGTGTTGGGAGAAGTGCTATTGCCTGTTTGTACAGATAGCGAATTACTGGCATATTTTAAAGAGGACAAGGAAAATAGAAGTGAATAGGGAAATAATATTGACGAATGAGAAGACATCACGGAGGAAGTTAACTAAAGAATTGAATGAGACAAGGCAGAGACGATGGGAGAGAAGTAAAAATGGGTGACTGACGTACAAGAATTGAAGTGGACTTTGCGACGAGGAGAACACGAAGAGAGTTGAAACCAGGAGGAGGAATATCACGGGACGTAAACAGGACGCAAATAAGTATTATTTGAAACTAATTGTAAAAGAGGAAGATGAAATTTTCTCTTTGTGGAAAAGGTTGTTAAACGAGTGAACTGTTCGAATCCTCCACGTGGAGATGCAAGGCAAGAAGAGAATAAGATAGAAATGGAACATGGGGGGAAAGAAAGAGAGATTACAGAGTAAGTGTGTGTACGACCTGGCTATGGCCTGATGGCTAAAGTAATAGTAATGTATTAATATGCAAGAGAGCGATGCTCGGTGAAAGAAAAGACAATAAAAGTATACATAATACAATAATAACAAATCGTCGCCCATATTTCCATAAAATGCACACACACACACACACACATGGCATAAAATGGTTAAAAAAATAGTACACAACTAACAACGTGAAAGAAATAAAATTTACGAAATTAATTATCTACATGAGACTCATATGTGTGTCACATACACAAACACATTTTCGCTTACAAACAGTTACAGAAACACTCACGTACGTCAATGTACATTGCTTCTAAAAGGTGAAACTAGGACATTAAACGAAAAAATAATTAGTAATGCTAGTACTTTAACTTTTGGGTGCGTATTATTCCCTCGCCGTCTACTCATACAACAACCACAACTTATGTTTAAAATCATGGTAAAATACCTGTGTATTCGTTTTCAAGGTGTGTTTGGAGCAAGAGAGTGTCTGCCACTCGTATCCATAATGAGGCTACTTGCATGCTGAGCAGAGTGCATGCGTCCCTGTGGTCGTGCGACAGTCGTATCCCATGACGATCCCGTTTCGCGCGACAAGTCCACTCTTTGCCTAAACACAGCGAGGCGCTATCGTTCCACAGCGTGCAACTGATGTTGTTTGCGATTCCTGCTTTGCATACAACATGCAACATCCAGCACTTGCGGAGTACTTACAGGGTTATAACTCGCAATCCCATTGCCCGGGGGCAAGGGTTCGCCCGGAATGGCTAGTTCTCGTACACAAATCCTGCCCTTCATTTCTCTCCCAGCCTTAAGAGCCTTAAGGGCGCAATTCCAAATCGACGAATTAACATTAAGTTTCATTTTATTTACTTTTAAATTTTGTTGTTATAATAATGATGATAATAATAATAATAATAATGAACGCGTCTCGGCTCCCATTAATTGTGGCCCATTTTTCTTTGGTTGCGACCGTATGGGGGGGGGAACCACTTCATAATTTTGCCGTTCGACGTGCCATCTGGTAGTGGAAACCGTAACTCTGCGTGCGTGCAGTTTTCATCGAGAATTAATTCTGCCGAGAGCATCAAATGACGCTGAAGGTATCTTTTACGTGTCGGGTGTGGATTTTCGCACCTGATAAATCCGTCGACCTCGACTGGGATTTGAGACCACTATATAATATTTTTTGTTATATATTTCATTGTATTGCTATAAAACTTTCAATTTATTCTACTCACTGTTGTTTGTCTTGTCTGAGTATATTGCGAGTTAGTAGCTAATAGTCGCTAATTCTGTTTGCCTCCACAATCGCGTAATATGCCAGAAATAGTTCCGGATTTCCTTTCTCCATTTATTGCGCTATCCATTTTATCCTTTCTCCCAAATTATCTCTACATAAATCAATTTATGTATCAGTGAGATGGTTTAAGTGCAGTATTGACAGTTCATGTAAATAAGTAAGCTAAAAATAGATAACAAAATATTTGATAATTATTATTATTCCTTGCTTTTATCTTCGTTCAGATGTATTTACGTTCTGAGTGAATGAACCTTTGAAAATTATTGTTCATTATTTTTTATGATGATTATATGACCGACAGCGGTGGAGTAATGGATGCGTCTTCGCTTCCACTATCCTGCTGAGCGGTAGAGCGTGGGTTCAAACCCTGCTCGGCTGAACTAGGTCGAAGTTTTCTGCTGGGTTTTTCCCTCACCTACCCCAGACAAATGTCGGTTTGGCACTGTAAGTTCCCTGGCAACCCAACAAATCTCATTTCCAAATCCCTTACCCAAGTTCAACTGCATAAGAGCAGACCTTAATTAGCCTGATCCTCGTTAAAAGTTATTAAATAAATAAATATATGAAAATCGGATATTCGGTATATTAAAATTTCTTATTTTAGTTCACAATTCCACTATATTAATTGTTTGATTCAAATATATTAAACTTCTGTATATTATTATTAATTTTTTTATTATTATTTTAAAAAAATATTACAATGGATCAGAAATACATAGAAAACAAGTTTTTAAAAAATACGTGTAGCTGTTTAGAAGGCTATATCAAAACTGAAAATCTTTGGTATTATTTTACTAGCTTAGGATTAAATTGTGCGTACTCTTCAGACGATTCCGTCCATAAAGAAAAAGCTACGGCCATTTCAATATGTTTTTTTTTCTTCTTCTGGAAAACGCCGATTTTCTCTCCCTCATAACGCTTGAAATAACTGAGGTTGAGATACTGTCGTTCGTTTTTGTTGGAATTTCTGCGTTAAATATTAGCCTGAATACCGAAAACTCAGGTCGCGGCCTTGAGTCACAGAAACTGGATATTTTAATATTTGTGACATAAACAAAAATCGACTTTTTATGTCTGTTTATATATTTTGAAATGTACGATACGAATGTGTACTAATGAGGACTTCCGAGATGTGTAATGGTTGAATGTCTGAGAGTAAACTGAAGTTCTTTTAATGATAATGATATTCGCTTATCGGCTGAAATACACAGGAGAAAAAGAGGATCGGAAACGGCGAAAAATTGCTATTAAATTAAAAATCTAGAAACCAAGAGTTGAATTTGATTACTTTAAAACTTTGTAAATCGACTTCATTTTGCAATTACTTTCATTGAAAATATTGTCAGCCAAATCCCTAGACCTCGAGCGCACGGATTTGTCGAAAAGTAATGCATTTGCTCTCTCTCGCAAAATAATGATAACTTTGTTTAAAAATTGATTAATTCATTGTATATCAGTTCAGTTGACAGTTGTTCGATGTGAATATGGAGTGATGCAAAGAGAACACGTTTGATCTAAATCCTCATCACATTCATAATCAAACCCCACATTTAATCAAACACAGCAGAATATTCAGTACTGGTGGGATCGACAGCGTCGAATTTGGTAACAATTTGGAAGCTTTCAGCTTCAATGAAATTAGAAGAGAATAGACCGTTCTTTCAAAATTGTTACGAGAAGTAAAATCAATCATTGTTTCAGGTTTATGGTGGTATATGAATTCATGAAACTCGTGCATGTTAGTACTATGGCGTATTTATAATTAGTTTATTAAATATTAATTTTGTATCTCTTTCTGGTCAAGCACAAAACCTTCTGTGAACAACTTACCACATCATATGCAATGAGATGACATATATTCCACCTCCTCGCAAAATCTGTTTACTGCATGATGTGTCAGATAAACTAAACGCACACGTCCCTCTATACACTTCACTGGCTCATAATCAAATCTTGAAAATGGAAAGGCTCTTTCCACGTTTGGATTTCTTCCTTTTTAGCATTTGAAACATTAACATCACCTCTTTCGCTTCAAAACTAGGTATAGATAGCTCAGTGGATAGAAATGTTTTACATTGATGTTGAAAAATATGCTGTTCCGAACCCGAATTCTGATTATAATGATAATAATAATAAATTTATTGTCAAAAAAACAGAACAAACTGCGTATGACCACGTGGAGGACAATAAACTAATTTACTCTCCAGAAGCAAGCAAGGGACGTATTCCATCAATTCCGATCAAGGGCCCTAAGGCAGAGGCGGATTCAATTTTTTTTGCATAAGTCCCTAGATAAGATAAAAAAGTTAGCTGCGAGTTATAATACATATATAATGTCAATATGTTTGTAATTTAACGCAAATATGTTTGTAAATTTACATGTACAAGTTATTATCGAACTATAGATTATTCTGAGTATAGTGTTTAA
>NNCF01128097.1:756996-776755 GCA_002313205.1 Laupala kohalensis | reverse complement strand
TATATATTTGTTGTTAAAAAAATTATTATAAATCCTAACTATAATATGACACAAAATTCGAGTTTAATTTTTTTAATAGGTGCCAACCTTAGACATGGGTCTGCAACAAAATGGCGCTTGCATTCACTCCCTTCTATAGATTTTTTTCCCTTTTTTTATATCTTGGGGTTTTAGGGCTTGTCAACGTAAAGGTCATTAGAGCCCTTCCTTCTATAGAGCCTTACAATAAAGCGACTCGACGCAAACCACCATCGCGTCCTCGTTTCACTCGCAACCGCGCCACAACGCTGCGCCACTGTCGGTTTATTGTAAGATTCATTCTATAGAGCCTTACAATGAAGCGACAGTAGAGCAGCATGGCGGCGCGGTTGCGAGTGAAACGAGGTGGTTTGCGTTGAGTCGCTTATCGTTATCTATATATGCGAAGCCTCAGTGTCGGGCGGGCGCAGGCAGCAGTAAACCAGGGACAAAGTCAACGGCATTTTGAGGTTATTACATCGGTGGCGTGGGACGACAACAAAAATGGCGATTTTCGCTTTATTAAACTTCTTCCACCCCCGAAAGAAAATCTATCAGGGGTGCTGTGCTCCTGCATCCCTTTCTCGGAGACGGAGGATCCCCGAGGGGCTGCACTGCGGTGTTACGTGGTCGATAAACGAACGGCTCCTGTCGACTGCGGCATCGTTTTATCGAGAGGTAAAAGGTCGATATGTTGATATCTTCACATAAGGCTCTGTTTGACAAAATGGCCGTCTGCGGGGAGACCCAGAACATTCGACTCGGGTTTGTTTTGTCGGACGAAAAATAAAGAGCGATATAGAGATGAGAATGAGAGACAACAAATCACATTAAGAGGGAGTCGAACACAATTCAAACGGCTCAGCGCTTTTACGTAGGCGTAAAGTAAAAGTCGATGTTTATCCGGTAGATATACACGAATATCGCATAAGTCCAAGTCATTACAAAGTCATTGATACGATATTCTTATTTAACTGGGAAACGATCGTAACAGTTAATTATTAACTCTTTAATAATAAAAATATAAACTTCAAATTCCCATATAATAATACGTGATTTTCACCCATTTGAATCATTCAGTTGACAATCACTGAGACTTGGGTTTTTTTTGAAAAAAAAAAGTATTAAACTTTATTTGTTGAACTTTGTAATCGCTTAGATGAAAATCAAATATTCCGTTTATAAAAATCGGTGAAATATATTTTTATAATATTTACTTAACTTAAATACGTTCAAGAATACGAAACCCATATTCTTAATTTTTTACTTCTTCAAAACATTCAGTCAAGAGGGAATGAACAGTTTTCAACTTCCTCGTAACTTCCTCACAGGGAACTGAAAATAATTCGTTTGTAGATTCATCTCTTCCTTTAATAATCCATTAATTATACTTATCATCATGTACATAATAACATTACGCAATAAAATACAAATTCTTTAATTTAAGGAATTTTTGTGGTGAGCCACCTATACGAACCCTTTAAATCACTTTAAGTGAATTGTTGTTGGACCAATGACGCTGAACATTCGCATTTTAACAAAGTTAAAAGTTATTATTTTACACTTATACAACTTTGTATTTTATAGATATTCTTAGTTTGTTTGGTTTTGCTGATGTCACTTTTGTGTAATTTCTCACTTTTGTATAATATTTGTATCACATTTATTTTCCATCAAATGTTCATTATCATAGATAAATCATTCTTTAACTATGTGTAATTATCGCACAAATTCAACTAATATAATTGAAATGAATGCTAATATATTCATGATATGCTCTGTTTGATTCTATTGATATATATTATAAATTACACTATAACCTAGTGGAATGTAAAGCAATAACTATGCAGAAAATTAATTTTAAAAACAATTTTGCGTGAATAATAAATAATAAGAAATAAGTTTTTTAATTTATTTTTTATTTGTGTTAATTATATTTTTTCTCTGTGTGTTTCAGGTAAGCACGACACTATTGTGAATGAAACCTCAAAACCAGATGCACTACGTAATGGGTAAATTATTTTTTTTCTTCTAACACTGTACGTTTTTATTGGAAATATATTTCTACCGAATTACAATGACTTTATTTAAACGATTGTATTCAGAGTGAAATGTGACTCAGTACTTTAATTGCGCTCTATGGAAATTTAATTAAAATTTTGCTTGCGATACACACGTTTCGAGTTGGAAACAATGAGGGGACCATTCGCTTCGCGAGTCGCTAATGTTTTCCGGAGACTAAAGTGATTATTCCACGGAATACGAAACGAAGATTTAAGGTCGTGACGTTAGACCTTCGATGAAAATCGACGCAGTGATTCTTAGAACTTCCAAGAACGGAATCATATTTTCGGTGAAACGTCAATCGAGCTTTAAGAATACTAACGAATGTTTTATTGCAAGGAAAACTATTCCCAGTCTCTCATTTGACATTAAATGAATTGGTATTGATTCATGAATATGAGAACATAACATTGCATTATTAATTTCATGGTTTTAAAGTAGTATGAACGACTTTACGACTGATATGTAATACTACACATTTTATACGAAACAATAAGTCGTTATCAAGATGTCGAATGCAATTTGGACCTCTCGGGGCTAATATTTGAATAAAACCTTCTCAAAGTTGTATGGGCTCTTGTGCATAGTGTGTCTGAAAAGACTGTTTATTACTAAATTATAATGTATTTTTCATCGATACTAATATAAAAAACTATCGTTCATATTCATAAATTTAACATAAAAAACGAAATTCGCCTTGCCTTTCCAGACTATTAAGAAAGTTATTCAACAAACCAGCAGCAAAACTAGAGAAAGCTAGACAAACTACAGACCATTATTTAAATACAAAGTTTCAATTTCAGTAGTATTACTAATGATTTGCAATTTTTTAATTCACCATAATTCAATGATTTCTGTTATATTGATTATTTTGATAAAAACATGTTTAAGTCACTACTGAACCACACGGTAGTTTTACAACAAGCTTAACATTTTAACAAGTACAGACAGCTACAACCAGTATGTTTTAATCAGCTTTGTAATTGAAAATCGGAATAATTACATGAAGGGTTGCCGACATTTCGCGAACGGAAACCCTTCTCTACTTGGGAGTGGCTTGAGGAAAATATTTCCCTCCCAGAAATTTGCGAACACCTTCAGAGGCAAAGAAAGACCAGCTCTTGTAGTCCGAGAGGTTGCGTCACAAAAATGGTTGGCACATCTATAGTCTTTTAGATTTTGTAGACATTGCAGAGTTCTTGCATGACGTAATTTTTGTTCCATTTTATTTCCTGGCCATCAGATCACACTGTTTCTATAGCAATCGCAATACAGGGTCCTGTTTTCTGTTAACATTTTAAGTTTCACTCAACGCAACTTGACAGCATAGCGCGTGTTCCGTCCCCGCTAAGAGGAGACGTGCATATCTTCGATGTCTTGCTATTTCTCATTCTAATCCCACGGCAATGTCATTCGCAAAAGCCCAATGGGTGTGATGTACTCTTCCAGTAGCATGACGCACACTCTTCCTAACGCATGCGTTACGTTGATGGCGCTAACCCCGTAATGCACATAGAGTATTCGCTTCATTATGCATAGCGTACCTTCGACTCAAATGTTACTAAACATTGTAAACCCCTGAAACAATCTATTTCTATGGAAAGCGAACACAAATAAACTGTACTGTGAGTTACATGCTCCTGCACACACAACCAACAAATCTCTCGCATATCAACATAACCTCAATTCCAGACCAGAATTCACCACGACCTCTCTTGGAGCTCTACTCCAGGAGCGTTAGTGTACCACTAACTTCTGAGCATGCGCAGAAGTAATGAATATGGATAGCGTATAGACAATAGCTCCCAGTAATGCCATGCAAAAACTCCCTAATATCTGTAGGCTGAAACTAAAAGTTCTGCTTCGTCATATTTTGGCTGACCTAATCGCACCACCAAACGGGCGGCGAATTTTCTTATTTTTCGGTTTGGTTAGGGGATTTGCTCCACCATCGGAACACGGGCAGATTAATTTAAAAAAATTATTTTATATAATAATGTTCAGTTCAACTTGGTCGTAAAGGGCCGACCATCAGCAAGAAGTGGTTAAGTAACGTCTCATCGTCCACCCCTTCCACCCCCACCACTCCGACTTCCCGCCATTTCCCTGCAATGTATTTGTAGTGTGACAGTTTCACTTCCAGCTCATCATGGTGAGCCTCTACGAAAGGAAATTGAAATGCCAGAACAGTTGCCACGCAAAATCTCTCACTCGCCGACTGCTGTCGGCAGTCGCTGCGCCCTGCCTTGCACTACTACCCTTCACAACCACCAGCACTCAACAGTAGCTACTGAAAATGTTCTTCGGATAGTTGCCTTGAATTAACGTAAATCTGGAAGATGATGCTTCAATTTACGATTCGTTAAATCCGCCTCTGCCTTAGGAGCGCTGGAAGAAGCGACAAATGGGCACTTAGCCTAAAGGGAAAAAAGCGAAGCACGGATTCCAGGGAAGAAGCAGAGACCCCGGAATGACGATGTTTCAAACAGGGATGTTATAAATTTGTTGTAGAAATGAGTTTAATAGTGTATTGTAAAAATTTTGTGAATAAAGTAAATTGAAATTGAAATCTGCCTTAGGACCCATGATTGGAATTGATGGGACGGTCCCTTGCTTGCTTCCGGAGAGTAAATTAGTTTATTATACTCCGCGTGGTCATGTGCAGTTTGTAACTGCTTTTTTTGACAATAAATTTATTTTTTTATTTATTAAATTGTCTCAAGTGTGCTCGTGACGTACAGGACATTCTTTCCTCATCTCATCCATGTGTCGGCTCCCTGTTCCACCTCTGTTACTATTCTTTTAGGATTCTTTCAGATTAATATTCTGTGATGGTGGAATTTCTCCAATACGTTTTTCAACATTCAGTTTTGTATAATTTTCCTTCAATTTGTGTAGAACCCCCCCCCCTCCCCGTCTAAGTAGCACGTTTTATTTACCGCCAGATGAGAATATGGATCTCCTGTCGGGAATCGCACCTGGATCTCCTGCCGCAGGTTCGTCGGCATTTTCATCTGGCCCTAGTTATCTGACTTCTCCACGAGTAGGCATTCGGAAAAAACATATCCGTAGAATGTGTGTGTGTGTGTTGTTGTTGTTTTTTTGTGGGGCTTTACGGCTCATGTCGACATCAAAGGTCATTGGTGCCCGAACAACTTACGCACTAGGGAGAGCCAACATGGGACAAAAAATGAGAGGAATGAGGAAAATGAAAGATACCCTAGCCTTAATTGCGTCGGGATCGAAAAGAACAAAAAGAGGTGACCAAGGGGGGGGGGGTCAGGAAAGAGAAAGGAAGGAGCATGGCACAAGTAAGTGGAAAGTAATGCCAGACTCGGTTCGGGGCTCCGTATTTGCCAAACACGTACTTACTAGATGTTAGTCTCCTGGGGGGTGGAGTGATCCAAGTCTGCCGAGTGTTGAACACGTCGGATATTTCTGCCATAAGAGCAGAAGAGTATCTCCTCTACGAATTGTGAACTTATTTTAGAACGACTTAAAATGGTTGTCCCTGAAAACGGTACAATTGCTGTGAAACATAATGAGGAAAAGATCTTTTAGGTCCTAATTAGAACTTTGTTGCACACTAAGTAACATTTTCAAATAGCTATGAATTTTTTTCTTTCATTGTAGTATTTGCAAATGGGAAATGTAGCTTGCTTTTCAACTCGGACATTGAAGTGAATAACTACAATTTTTTTCTGTCCCCCCCCCCGGGAATTGAAGCAAGCATGATAGCCACTGAGCTACCTGAGGGGAGTTACCAGAGAGTAATGGTTCATTTGGTTATGTCTTGTATTCTCGTACTCTTTTCTTATCTGCATCGTCACTTTTTGAGCAAATTCGGTGTGGTGCTCGCAGAATGCAGTGAACGCCCCCTAGTGGATGGATATCGCGAAGCTACGCTGTGTTCGCGGCACGTGACTGACAGTCCTTCAGAAGGAAAGTCCTACTGCTGAGGGAAGGAATGGAGGCTTATTACGACGAAAACCTGACAGAAATACGCGTTTCCTCTGCAGCTGATGAGGAGAGTGCTGACTTCCTTGACGGCTGGTGGTTGCACGTCGCGTCACCGAGACGAGAGGCAAAGAGTGGAAATGGTGACGAACAGAAAGGAAGAGGAAATAGCATCATTTTTATAAAGAGGACTTAGTGACTTACATTCATAAAAATGTATGCTTTAAATAAGCAAATAATTGAATTTTTTGTTAAAAAAAAGTAGTTACAATCTGCTTGTACCTCTTGGGGCATAATAAACTAAGTTATACTTTGGAAGCAAGCAACGACCATCGCATCAATTCTTATCAAGGCAGATTTAATAAAATTTATAATAAAAACATTTTAAATCAAATACGTGCTGTTATCAATTTATTATTAAAAATTAATCGAAAAGATATAATGTGGACTCAAAATTCGAGATTAATAGTAACAAAAGTAATTAGTATTATGTTATAATTATTAAATATTGAATATAATTTAAATATAAAAGTATTAAATATAAATTCCGCCTATGGAAGAGATCACCATGCCATTAACCTATTAACTTATTTCAGTAAATCTACAAAAAATACAAAATGTTTAATCATATTGGCTTTCTGTAATTTTACCCTCAGTTTGTGAAGTTTGTTCAACATTTCAGCAGGGTTCAACAAGTTAAAGTTTTCAAAAGCAAATATGTTTATACCTTTTTGAATTTTGAATTCACTGATGATAACGGCAATGCCGAGGAAAAGATGTTGCGAAGTGAATAAATGGCAAAACATTAAGTTATCATTAATGTATATATTTCTTCCGTGTACCCTACACGTGGAAAACATAGTGGATAACTTTCAGTCAGGTGAAAATGACGATGAATATGGTAAAATGGGGTGTAGAGTACCGCCCAGTTCACTTATCTCCAGTATGGGGATGTGCCTCAGATGTACCGAGCTTAGGTCTGGATGGACAGTTGTAGAAGGTGAACTGGTGTTGTTGTGGTTAACACCTCTGCGATGAATGCAGGAATCCCGGGTTCGATTCGCGGCTCGTCGCCTTTATAACCTGACCGTAAGTTATCACATATTATATATGGAATAGGTGTTTCATTGTTGGCGTATTTAGAGATTAAATAAAGCTGAGTTGTCTCGCCAACCATTTGTTTCTTCATAGAGTCGACTTTGGACCGTCATCTTCGGTGTTCTATAATGAAAATTAATATACATAAATAGAGATAAATTACACAGAAAATAAACACAATAACATTAGTGTTTTTTCAACTCTTATGATTTTTAAACACTATACTCAGAATAATCTATAGTTCGATAATAACTTGTACATGTAAATTTACAAACATATTTCCGTTAAATTACAAACATATTGACATAATATATGTATTATAACTCGCAGCTAACTTTTTATCTTATCTAGGAACTTATGCAAAAAAAATTGAATCCGCCTCTACCTTAGGGCCCTTGATCGGAATTGATGGGATGGTCCCTTGCTTGCTTCCGGAGAGTAATTTAGTTTATTGTCCTCCACGTAGTCATACGCAGTTTGTACTGTGTTTTGACAATAAATTGATTATTATTATTTTGCATTAAAGGGACACAAGGCGACAAAATTGACTGTATTATCCTTCCTCTGGAGAAGGAAAAGTGGCAAATGCGTCCAGCGGGTGACTGAAGGTCCCTCTTAAGAGAAGGAGGCAAACGACCATTGATGGTGGTGAGGGGTAATAAATGATAAAAATACTCCAATAAAAGAACTTACATATTTTTCATTGCGCATCCAACTTCAGCCATAAGAGCTGAACACTTCTGTTTTAGACGTCATGAGAATGAAGGCTGTCATATTCTTCTCTTCGGAGTCCTGCTTTATTCACAATTCATGAGAAAGCAATCAGAGCTCTCCTTTCTTCGGACTGCGAAGAGGATTTGTCCACCGGATCTCGACGCATGATAATCTGGTGAAGCAAAAAATCGTAAACAAAGCACTCCGTTCGTCGATCGGCACAGAATAGATGCTGGGAGTGCGGTAATTCCATTTGCATCGAATATCATCAAAAACCTGGTCGTCTAGGAGAGAAGTGGAAATTGGAGACAAGGAAGGGGAGACGTCACTAGCGCAATCATCAACAGCCTACCACACAACTCGTAACTCCCACCGAATATTTGTGGATCGTTTTACATGTAGGTATGTTCCTTACATAGTCTCACATGTCCTTGTGGTATATGTTTTAAATAATTTATTGTTACATATGGTAATTAAAATTGGGAAAGTGTACAAACCAAGTCGTAGTATTTACATTCACTATGCTATCTATAATCTATCTTCTGCCCCATGCACTTCGAATGTGCAGTTCCAAAACATTGTCATGAATTCATAGTAGTTTACATCTATTCAATAAAAAACAAGAACTTATGTTCTAACCCCGGGTTTTTCTTCTGTTTTCCTTCGGGTAGAGGCTCTCTCGACTCTCGCATATTGTAATAAATAATTTCTAGTGTTATTTCAATATTTCGGATTTATAGTAATAATAATAATAATAAAATTTATTCTTTCTGCAAATGGGCAGATCTCACCCGGTGGCAGAATATAAGGAAATACAATACAAAAAATACAAAAATACATTTCACAGAGCACTGGAATCAAAAAATGTTAAATAAATCATTTAACTATATGATTAAATATTAGTTGAAACATTTTACCCTGAAGCATCTCAATAATTGATAAAAAATCTTCTAGCACATTCTATTGCACTGACGACCCAAACACTCGATTTTTCCCCTTTCGTGCACTTCACTTCACTTCACTTCACTTTTCCCTTCCCACCTTCCCTAAACCACTTTCCCTTTCCATCGTATCACTCCACTAGCTTCCCATCTACACTAACGCACCTACTCTTCCTGAACTTTCCTAAATCTTTTTAATTTGTCTGCTCCCCTTTTCTTAGAACGTTTTTTGAATTTAAGAGAGGTTGCTGAGCCCGATTGCGCCCCCACGACATCCACAGCCAAATTGTTCCAGTCCCTGATTCATCTATTGAGAGACGAGTATTTTCCTACGTCCGTTTTTCTGTTTCCTTACACGAATTTTGAAACAGTGATCTTGTCTTTAACCCAATCTAGTCGGTCTTTCTAAACACTCTTTGACATCTCGCCACGCTGGTTCGTTTTTAAGTGTTTTTACTGAACAGACATCCCAGTCGCGCTATTTTTCTTCGAATTATAAACAATATATCGTATTCTTATCTTAGAAGTGTGCTGAAATGTTAGATCCGCCTTTGCCTTAGGACTCTTGATTGGATAGTTCCTTGTTTGCTTCCGGAGAGTAAATCAGTTTATTGTCTTCAACATGGTCTTCGTAACTGAGAGCAAATTTACTTACATCTTCATTTATTGGCGGACTCCGTGTGAGATGTTGGGACAAAACAAAATACATTTGTTGTTATCAGAAATTGTTTATTTAAGTGTGATTTATTATATTAAACGTGAAAAAACTCGAACACGAAATTTTGCGGAAATATCCGTTTTGGAGACCCCGATTCCGAAAAAGTGGTTTTTGACATAACGTCCGTGCGTCCGTCCGTCTTTGAACAGCGATTCTAAGTAAATCGATAAATATGTTTAATTTATACTTCGATTTTACGGTAGAATTTACTTGTCGTCGATGCACGGGTTCTATTTTTTTACTTTAAAAGAAAGGATACGTCAAATGAATATCCAAGTACTCTTTCAAATATTTCTCAAAAACGGCTTCTAAGATTTTGCTTAAATTTTCTGGACGTAGAGTGCAATTAGTATGTATTACATTCGCATTAGCGGTATATCGCTAGAAAGTTTGGTATAGACGCAGTAAAATAATTTCTATCTGCTACACTTACACCTTAGTTTACTGTTTCCAGAAGCTTGAATAAAATTTTAAAGTATAAATGGATCAAACAGACGTAGAATGCACTTTTCGTAAACTGAAATGAAAGATATGATAATGAATAAATATGTCGGGGAAGATGTTTTATTGCTTCGCAGGTCTCAGCGCGTAGGCTTGCTTCGCAATAAGATCTCT
This sequence comes from Laupala kohalensis, assembly GCA_002313205.1. Classification (NCBI taxonomy): domain Eukaryota; kingdom Metazoa; phylum Arthropoda; class Insecta; order Orthoptera; family Trigonidiidae; genus Laupala; species Laupala kohalensis. The sequence goes on along the minus strand of NNCF01128097.1, from coordinate 766,630 downwards.
CCCTCTCCAAAATAAATACTCAGAGGTTTGAATAGAACAAGGTTTATTATGTAAACAAGTCGTCGTAATGTAAACAATAAACAACACCAGACGACGAACGACAGGCGTTGAAAGCTCTGTGTGAAATTATTCGTCGTTCGTTTAACTCACGACTTTAGGCAAGTCGGTGGTCGAAGGTAAAGAGGTCTCCTTCTTCGTCGCTAGATGGCACCGCTGGTGATGTCCAGTTGTAGCTAGTCGACGGAGTACGATATTCTGGCGCGTGACGGCGCCCTTGGTCGAAGTTATATTCGTTCTCACAGGATGGCGTGCCGTATCTTCGTGTCTTTGAGCGGGTTCTAGGGTTAACTGCGCGAGGGCGTTTCGTGATGACTCTTCTCCGACGTCTTGGTGGTTGAAATTATTCAGTCACCGTTTTGAACTTGGAATATTTCTGAGCTTGTATGTTGGTTCTTGGAGATAGAATTTGTCCGGCACTCGGTGTGTGAAATAACTCTGTCACAGATTCCAACTTAGAATTATTCCTGCGGAGCTGGGCTTCTTGTTAGAGGTTATCGCATGGCGATGTGAACTCGACAAGGATTCTGAGCGTAATGAGCTCTTCGCTGTCTGTTGCTATAAGCAAAACAATAACAGTCGACGGTGAGGGGCGACATAACACTATGTCGAGGTTCGTCTATTGAGATTCTCTAGAAATTTCTTAACAAAATGGGCTGAGTTCTCGAATATTCTCGAGTATTACGGAAGTTTCTCGAGGATTTCGGAGCATTTCGGAAGGTAATTGAGGCGTCTCTTTGTTGCATGGAATCTTCTAATGTTTACAATGTGGAGGATTCTCTGGCGTCGTATGTTGAGACACTATTATGCAAAGAGTGATATCGTCCTGACAACAAGTAAACAACATGGCGTATCGTGGTATATTTCGGATTGTATATGTAGGATTGTGCGTTGTGCTCCTACAAATACATAGGAGGACAGCAAACGCACTGCAGATACGAAAATACATCACTTTCTGTCTACAACGAAATTACATTTACATAACACTTTTGTCATATTTATAAAACTGATAAATCGCTAAATGTTTTGAAATAATATTCTTAATATTTCTTTTCCTTTCAAATTTGAAATGAAGGATAGTAATAAGTTTATCTAGCGACTTTGAGCATGAATAGAGCACTGGAAGACGACTAAAATATAGAGGACCACACGTCAGAAATGACCCTTTCGCTATAGAATTTTTTCTCACTCTTTACTGCACACGGAGAAACTAACCTAACTTTAACATAACACGCGCTATTGAGTCGAGAAGTACACAAAGATAATTTTCGTAACTGTTTGAGTGTATTTAACTTTCAACCCGTTCCTCCTGACCCCTATTCATTGAGGGGAAATCACCATCTCAACTTCCAGAGATGCAGCAGCCGTCTCTCACTTGGAGACACAAAGCTCCCGACGTCATCGGAGAAGAGAGTTATCGATTGAAAGTTCTCTGCTTCGCCGCCGGAGGCGCCGCGGTCGTCGCAGTCGTTATCACCGGTTCAACTTGTGCTCTCTGCTCTCGCAGATGGTGAATTGAAGCTTTATGGTCTGTTTCGTGATGTGAAGGAGTCTGGAAGGGCGGCTTCGAGGTGAATTACTTTGTGCAGCTTTTGCGCTTAGAATTCGACGTGAAAGAGAGAGGAACCGGCTCTCACGCTCGGAAGGAAAAAAAAAAAACTTTCCCCTGTTCGAATGCCACCTAGTCGCCCAAGAAAAGTTAGACGCTGAGCTTATTTTTATGAAAAAGAAGGATGTTTTGTGGCTGTAGATCAACTTTTTACAATGTTGAAAGAAAAATGTAAGTCAGTGGTGGATTTAAAAATTGTAGAAGTTGAATGGAAGCGTGAACAGGAACAGAAAAAGAACCGATGGGGCTCAATATAGGGAACTAGGAAAAGAACTGTTTCTTCTTTAGGTTACGAAATAATTAGTATGTTATTTTTATTTTCAGATATTAAAATATTTTACGACATTTCTATAAATTATTCGCAATATTTATGAATCCATCACCATCACGTTGGTGAATACTCCATATTAAGTCATGGAATATTAAGTATTATTCTCTTATTTTTCTAGAATTCAATTTAACTTCTCCAGGTCTAGTCTTAGGGAATAACAGAGATTTGGGATTAATACTCATTTATCCATTAGGAATTCAGTGTAGAATAATCCTTATTAATCCTAAGAGACTTAGATATGTGGAACCCTTTCTGTGACAGATGCGATCCTGAGGAGGAGAATTTTCTCTTCAGATTATGTTTAATTTATACGTCACCACTACACTACATAACTTCCTTTTTAATAACAAAATATATTTAATACACACGAGGACAACAATAAAAAAAAGTAATACAAAAAGGCCTCTTGATGTGTGGATTAAAGGTTTGCTTCATACTTCAATAAGAGTCTAAAGTGAATTGTTTACTATACAGTCTGCAGCTAAGTAAATTTAGAAGTAGAGAGCTTTCTAGATTTATATACGACGTGAGATATCCACAAAAGAGAAAGATGTGGTTCGATTCTTCACCAAAGATGAAGCAAATGCGTACAGGTCATAGTGATTTTAATGAATATATATATTTTTAAAAAAAGATAGGAAAATGGAAAACAAAATAGTGTACCAATGAAACAGTGGCAAATATTAATTGAAACAGGAGAAGTACGTTGAATTTTCGAATTTATGTGATGTAGTTATGTGTTTGCGTGAGGATTATGCGTTTTGACGGTAACTTGTTGGAGCCTGATGAATGACGAATAGAACTATGTTCAAGGGACTAAGAATTGTCTATTTATAAAAACTGTGTATTCACTATTTGAGGCAAGGACAAGAAGTAAATAATAATAACAACAACACGAATAATACTTCTCCAAACACTACCCTCTCTCCATTCTTCGTATACGTCGCTTTTCTATCTCTGGTTTTTTTTTTCTGTTTTTTTTTGTGCGAGAGCAGAGATTATGTCCTAAGCCTCCCTATACAAAGAAAAACACAAAAATAATTAAACAAAGCAGATTTTGTTTATCAGTGGAAGTACCCGGCTTTGCTCGGAATTTAAATAAAGAGAAAGAAACTTCATCATTCTGGTATTAAAACACATGTCAACAGGAATTTTTTAACTCATTTTGCGTCTCCCAGGGTTCTTATATTCTAAATTCATTTTGTTAGTTTCCATATTTCTTTACTTTTGTGGTATTACATTTTCATTTTTGTTAATTTTAAAAACAAAATACCGCAAAGAAAAGAAACAATTATACTCGGGGTTTTCAGTATCGGATGCTTGTGTGTTCGTAATTACGATTTTTTTTTTTTAATCCAGGAAGAAACATAATACAATTTACGTCGAATTATTAATCAACAAAATGCATAGTTAAGATTCTTCTGAATTCTCTAGATCCCATACGTACGCCAGGAAAGTAATGCTCGAGCCTCTACGCAACAATGAATAGAACATGTGAGTGAGTGAGACGCAACAATGGATTGTTATAAAAGACTTTCGAATGAGAAACACGGGAACATGAATACGATTCTACCCCCTGTACCCACTATAGAGTAAAATATTAGAAAATGCAAAATCACGTTTCTTGATATTTAAATTAGCAATAATGAGAAACAGAAATGAAGTTCATATCGGAATCAGTTCGTGAGATATTAAAGAAAAAGAAAAAAACGAAGGTTAAAAAGTAAAGAACGGGGTGGTTTTTCGAAATCTCAAGGAGACTGCTCTTCCTCCAGTTTTGAAAGTCGTGTGTTCAAATATTCATCATGTTCGGATCAAAAGAGTAGATTTGTATAAAAATCACACTACCGGAACACTCTTCTTTACACAAGGATTACTAATGAAAAGATTGGCTTATGCTAAAATGAAAAAGCGAATATAAACATTCAATTTAATGCACCTAACCTCAAATTTTATCTCTCTGTCGTCCTGCTCTGATGGGACGTTTTCTGAACGCTGGGTAAACGCCAGCTGCTGAGTGGGCGAGGACGCCAGCAGGAGGAGCTGTAAGTGGGCAAAGCTCCAATCTCTGCCTCTTCGTATATGGCAGGTGGGCGGAAGCCACTGCCCTCTTCCATCCCTTTCTCCTTCCCTTCGCTTTCCTTTCCTCTCTTATCCTTCGCAAATCTCCTCCTTGGCGACCAATGCAGCCTATTTCCATCTGCAGACCAGCATCCGGTCTCCACACCGCTGTTTACAAGCTCTCAATCTTCAGCCAACTTTTCCAAGATGCTACCGTGCGCTTCCGCCGAAAGAACTAAATCCGTCGATATCTTGAATCTCGTGAGATCTTAAATAGAGGCGTTATGTAGGCCATTGAGCCGCCTTTATGGTCTCTCCTCAACTACGCGGGTCGTTCCTTACGGTCTGTAAAAACGAAATACAGATCACTCTCCTGCTCTTATTATACACTCCTCTTTATTTTACGATAATGTAAGATAAGAATGTCGTTAAATGTCATGTCTTCAGGTATTCAAAAGAGATCGAAAGAAATAAAAAAATACTTCGTGTTTGTGAAAATATCAGGTGTATTAATAAAAACCGATTTACTCCCTTGAAAGAAACAAGAGATTGACTCCCATCAATTCCCATCAAAGGCCCTAACGCATGACGTGAATTGAAATTTTCGTTCTGTCAAAAGGACGCATAATTATCGAACTATGGATTATTGAGAAAATATTATTTATAAATCGAAAGTATTAAAATAACTCTTAATTCGAGCTTAATTATTGCAATATCTGGAGAGCCTGTACATGAAATAAGCCTCTATGGGAAGGGGAACCGAAGAGAAACCCGGGCGTGGATTTCTATTAGAAGTATTCAGATAATATAGCTAGATAATAACTATCAAATATTTGTTACCCAATTTCAAAAGAGACGTGTTCGGTTAATTTTTTATGTTACTATGTTTTATAGTACTCTTTTGCAGGGGAAAGTTATTTTCTCGATGCAATAAAATCTCAATTACGTCAGAAAATATCTCTCCAATGATTCATCTGTTCGTACACAACGAACGGAAAAGTTTTGCTATATATGAAAAGTTGTATCCTTCGGACTCCATGAGCATCAAACGGTCCTGGAAAGTGAATTGGTGTTTGTGGATATCGAACTAGTGAACCCATTAGATTATTGTCAGTTTGGGTTCCTCGTCAAGTATCATCAACGTCCTCTTCTGACCACTTATCAGAAGTACATTGAATTCCCAACGGGAGGGGAAATGAGGAGGGGGAACGCATGACGCACAATAACTACGCACTCTTCCATTCCTATTTATATTTTATTTTCCAATTAACAATTTTACTCGAAATGAGTAATAATAATAACAATTATTTAACTGCACATAATAACATTTGCATTACCCGGTGGAAGAATATGAGGAAATAGATTAACTGTACATACGTAAATTTTACAGAGAACTAAAATTAAAAATTGTTAAACGGATAACTAAACGACTTGATGAAAGTTAATATTATAAATATAAAAACGTGTGACGCATCTAAAACATCTAAAAAGTTGATGATTACTTATTGCACATTTTATTCTGCTGATCACCCAACCACCCCTTCTTCAAGAACTTGCTCAACCCTATAAATACGATGGAGAGTTCGAAATCTTTTCCACAACCGATGGAGGCATTAAATTCCAGTCAGTAATTGTTCTATTGAGAAATGAGAATTTTCCAACGTCAGTTTTTCTGTTTTCTAGTTCTCAATTTTAAAATAGTATAAAGTATTGCAGAAGATTTCCTATCATACGGATCTTTTACTATCCGGACCGAAGAAAGGAAAAAAAAATGTTTTATTTTTTACTACAATGCACGAAACGTGTAGTTGGTTAACTGTAGCCAGTTCAGACCCCTATTGTATCAGTTTTTTAAACTGCGTATTGTTAGGTTTTGTTTTTCCTCTACGGCGTGATATTTCTTTGTAATTTTGCCTTAAAAATAACCTTTTTTTTCTTTCGGAAGAAATCGAATTATCCGTACCGTACCCGGTCTCAATTGATACGGATATTTGAACTTTCAGTGTAGAAGGAGAAATATTTCTTTTTTTCGTAAATTTACCTTCATTCATGTTGTTGCTACCTTGTTTCTTTTGTCACAGTGCGAATGTCTCGAATCTGTCACAAGACACAATCATAATATCTTTGTGACTTTTCGTTTTAGTGGTTTCTTCGTCCACCTCAACAACATCTCCCTTTCGTTGTACTTCACCCACATATTTTTTTCTCCTTTTCCCTCCCTTTGTATCATGTATTTGGTTGAATAATCGTGGAGGCCTGTGTCGTCGTGAGCGGACGTCCACCATTTGTCAATGACACGACGCGAGCGCGCCGAGCGGTCGCCAGGCGAACCGTTGGAGTGGGATCGGCACTTGTTATGTCCATTGCGCTGGAGTCAGAGGTAGAAGGCCCCTTGAGGGATGAGGGCAATCGACTATGACTCTGCCAAATATGTCGGTTCAGTTCGGCGAAGATGAGAGTTCGGACTGGAGTATTGTTAATACAGTTATGGTACTCGATTAAGGATTCAATCCTGTTTGAATAAATATTGAGTTCTTATACGTTTTCATCTTCTTTTTTTACCTTTAGCACAAAATATATAAAAACTCACTATGTAGTGTAGGCATATAATGTTTGTATTTATTACAAGAAATCCTTTCTTTGGTTACAAATATAACCTTGATGCGGATATTTTGAAAGGTAGGCATGTACGAATTAAGTCTTAATTAATTTTGACCTAAACACAAAGAAGAATTGAGGTAGATGTGAATAAATATTTAGTTTCCAATAACATCGTAGTGGAATATCAATAATAACTTTCATCATTTCGGAGAAGGTGGAGGAATATTTCATACAATAAATGTTTTGAAGCTGAAATGTAAATAGGTCACAAAGATATTATTATTATTAACATTTTTCATTTTGTCGTGAGCAACTCGAATAGAAGTTCTCGGTTGACAAATCTGGAAATTAAATTTCATTGTCAAGTGTCACCTACTCCATCTATTTAAGACTTCAGAGTTAAACGCTTCATCAATTTCCTTAAACAGTAGATTTTTTACTGGACAATAAAATGTTTCATTTTCCTTTTGGTTCCTCTTCTAGTTTCTTTTGTGCTATCTTCGTGTTGACTCAAAAGCGACGGTCGAATAAAAGTGTTGTTCGAATTTGTGGGTTTAAGAACTTGTGTCATTCAGTACAGGAGATGACTGATGTATTTTTTTTGTTTCCCTATTGCCAAAGTTCCTTTCTTCCATGAATCATCCAAATCCCAAAACAGAAAAAAAAAGATATATCACAAGAATAATTTTCCTCACTGCAAAAAAAAATTGCATAATTTATTTCTTTATTTATTTTTTACATAAAACGGTGCTGTGAAACATCATCCTGGCCCGGGTTTTTCTCCGTTCTTCCTTCGGGTAGAGGCGGATTTCTTATACAGGTTCTCTAGGCTTTCTATAGGGGCTTGTTCATTGTAACAATAAATCGTGAATTCAGTGTTTTTTCAACTCTTATGATTTTTAAACACTATATTCAGAATAATCTATAGTTCGATAATAACTTGTACATGTAAATTTACAAACATATTTGCGTTAAATTACAAACATATTGACATTATATATGTATTATAATTCGCAGCTAACTTTTTATCTTATCTAGGAAGTTTTGCTGAAATTTTTGAATCATAAAAGATAAGTACATAAGTCCTGAGACAGACAGAACCATTTGTGGATATAGACTCCCCTCTTATCATGAACATCTCGCGTTATAATCCTTATCCTATAAATTATGCTGGCGACAATATATAATACAGAGCCATAAATAATAAAGGCTTTGCATTATATTACATCTCCAGATCTCGCAACATAGACGGTTCAAAATAAAACTAAAATCAAGAGAATTAATACTAATGTTACTAAATAGAGTTCAAGATGTTTCATTCACATCGGTGCTTTGAAAGATAATATTAACGTTGGTGGCAGGTTTCTCCACACACTCTTGTTTTAGGAAACGTCCTCCTAGACAACGTAAATGAATTTGGAACTATTTTCTTGCGGGATCTATTCTATTGTTGTCCTGGAGTTAATTATTATCAGGGCTGGGATCGATAAGCACTAAAAAAATCAGAAAATATATACTAAAAAAGTTCGAAATGTGCTCTTAAAGTATGGGCAACGAAAGTGCAAAATGTGCATTTTACTATAGATATGTGTAGACTGTACAATTTTATTATTTCATTATAATTTAAAATCTGTGAACACCTCGCCTATAAACACATAATTTGAACAAGTGATCTACCGCTAAAGATGAGTGAGTGCCGGTTCCGTCATGATATTCCATTTTCTTTCGTAAATGCGAGTCGAGCATCTCTTGTTTCGGGCAAAAACTGTTGTGAGACGTCCTCGGAAATAACAGAGACGGAAGGACGCGTTCTCTCGCTCTGGTCTCAATGCGGCTGATTGTGGCGCCGACACGGCTTCAAGTTTCTTTAGAAAATGGTGAGATGCCTCCAGACAAGTAACACAACAGAGATTTTGTGGCTTCTATGTTTTCCAGACGAACCTTCACAAGTTTCTAGTTCATCTGCAGACATAGAACGCTATAACAGAAATATTTTTTATTGTTATTTCTCTGGCGAATGAAATGCGACGAAGTAAATTAAAGATTTTATTTCTTCGTGATGTCATGTCATTTCACTCCAAGCTCTAAACTTTTCCGAACTCAGTAGGAATTACTGTCTTTTCAGAAAAGAACTATAACTAATTATATTAACACCCATTATCGGATTACTATCACCATTAGTAGTGAGCTGAATGGTAGTGTAGTGAGGTGGATAGAGTCTAAGGGTATAGAAAATGCTCAGAGCGAATGGAATTGCAGTGCATTGTAGTGTAGTGTGGTGTAGTGATGTGAAGTGTGCGTGACTGCTCACAGCTATCCCGTTTTGGCGTTATTTTAATTATATTAATTGATTTTAATTATATTATTCCAATTATTTTTACATTAAGGTTATAGGAGGAGTAATGGTATATGTGTGTATATTGAAGCGTGCTTGTACGTATGAGTGTGTGACTGAATCAGCTTGGAAGTGAAAATGTGTTTCTGTACGTATGTGAATATACACACTTATGGGTCTAATTTAATATTTTAATTTCTTAGGCGTATTATCCTTTTTCGCTTATTGTGTACTAATTTTCTAAGAATTATATTCCGTGAGTGTGTATTTCATAGATATTTGGGCGAAGATTTTTTTCTTCACATTATTGTATTATGTATATTCTTATTATGTCTATTCTGTTTTCCATCTGCCACCGAGCATTGCTCACTTGCATATTAATAAATTATTATTGTTATTATCATCATCATCACCATTAATCATATACATGAATACGCGGTTACCCCTAGATCTGCCATTTCTTTTAAGTGCAACCGGACGAAGAAAATCACACAAATTAATCTAAATCTAAATGATTTTAAATAGATCAAAGATTGCTCACTATCTAACTATGAAATAACTGTTACAGAAACATACCCAAAAAATCTTATTATAATACAAAACAACATACCTGTATGATATAGAACCACCCAACCACACC
>NNCF01128097.1:742181-756678 GCA_002313205.1 Laupala kohalensis | reverse complement strand
ATATATATCGGTCACGATTAACATCATAATTCAGGTGTTGTGTTTGCGGATATTACTATATTGGATTTATCTTCTATCCCATCGCAAGCAAATAAAAACAGTCAAATCTGCACTTACCGTAATTTCGTGCGGTAATGATACAATTCCATTTTGACATACCAGAGTTGCTGCTTGTTATCTTTACTCATAAAAGTGAATTCGTCTGTTGCTATGGAAACCGAAAAAAGAAAACGAAGTTGTTCGAAATTTCAAAGGACACGGCACTTTTATTTTTTTTCCTTGATTTAAAAAAAAAATTAATGTCGAGTAATGATTGTTTTACGTTTCTTTTCAATCTCGGGACATCGCCGCGTATTTCTGTTCTAGGAACTGTCATCATTATGATCATGAAAATACAGTTGCATTTCTTGTCTTATTTACCATTCTATGTATTTTGGAGAATTTGAGTTGTTACTATCAACAACTGGTAAAGAAGCAAATGATACTGCAGTATATACCTGTAAGTTATTTATCACTAATTATTTTTGCGACTGTTACCAATACTCCTAGTTAAGGATTGTTTCAAACCGGATGGAAAATCCTTAAATAGAAAAGTAAGGTTAGAGTACCACAGAAAATGAGGTTAGCGTATTTGTTGATTCGTAGAAACCGTTAATGAAAACTCTAATCTAGGCAGTGCAAGATGTTACTGCGATATGTCACTGTATTCATGAGGGCCATTGTGTACTGTGTCAGGCAACACAGAAAGGAATGTAATACCGTATTGCAGCTAAAATTAAGTCGTTGTGGACGAGATTTTCGCGTGGGGTGCGCAATCAAAGACATCAATCGCGCTAACCAGCTTCAGAGAGTAAATGCTTCCAGATGGGATTGTGATAACGAAGAAATTAGTTCAGATAAATCGTCACCGATGAAAGAACATCAAGGGAAAGATGATGGATGACGTATTCTCCAAGTCATGTAACTTATGCAATACGGCTGCCCTACACGATTGCCAACTTCTACCAATTCAGGTTATATCCATATAAATATTAATAGTAGACAAAATAATCGACTATTTGCTGTAAATAAATACAGGGTAATTACACAACAAACAAAGACACAAGGTAATATTCGTTCCACCACACTTTGCTCGATGCAGGAAGTACAGAACACTGCCACTAGAGCAAATGAATTGAATTGATGTCTGAGGTTGGCAATGGATTCTAGTTTTGATAAATTCGAATATCCTGCCAACATAACGCGCAGTACAAATATTATTACTGTTTCGATCGATGGCGAAGTAAAAGCGTCGGCTACATTTTGAGCAAGAACCCTGTACCAACATTAAGCCAGTTAGACTTACAATAATAAATAAATAATTTATTAATATTCCATTCGATGGGTAAATATATTAAAGAAAATCATTATAAGATACAAAATAGTTTTATTTCCTGACCACTTGATGGTTAAAATCTCATTTTCCCAGTGGTTGAGGACAAAAACGTTTCAAGGCCAAAACTCTAGTCTCCTCTTCTGGTTCATTCCATTAGGTTGCACTGCTATAACATATTTATCTATAACATATAAGATAAAATACGAGTAACAACTGTATCATAACATCCCTTCACATTAGTTGAGAACAACAACGCTTCGTATATGTCATTTCAGCTACCAAGTGATCAATAAATAAATTAGTTTTGTATCTTATAATGATGTTCTTAGATATATTTGCACATAGAATTGAATATTAAGAGATTATATAGAGAAACAGAGTGAGTGACGTAAAATTTAAAAGTAAATTATTTATTGTAAAGATCGGATTGTGATAACGAAGAAATTAGTTCAGATGAAGAGTACATCAAGGAAAACAGGGTGGATGACATAACTTTCGGTCGGGTGAAAATGGCGACGACCTGAGACGCCTGCTTTGAACGCAGGGGTGCTAACCACTACACCACCCGTTCGCGATTAATAAATAATTTTTTAATGACGCGAGTGACAATATTGCTATTTATAGTTGTCACGATATCTAACCGTTTAGGCAGCATAAGCGAATATAACTCTTTTTTTTCTCGATTTTATTGAAATTTATTGTCATAAACGTATTCTATCTTTCTTATCACTCATTTTTAAAATAAAAGTTAGTCTATGTTCATCCTACACATCTAAACTATCTTCTTGCCAAATTTCATTACGATCCATTCTGTGGTTTAGTCGTGGTCAAGCAGCGGACAGACACACGTTCGCATTAGGCATTTTTTGTATTGGTATACGGATGAAGAAGCAAATAGAAGAAACTCGAATCACCAGATTCGTTGGTGATGTAGTAAGAGATGAAGCCAATGAGAAATGAAGCTTCTTCTGTACCCGTCGCTTTCGAGTCTGACTTGGAGATAGCATTGAGAAGTTGGAGATAGCATTCTGCGCCAGCGTCACACTGGACGCAACTTTGTAACGAGTTCTGCGTCTAACAGGCGTCGACCGGTCGCGTGCCAACATTGGTATCTCTCTCCACACTGTGCACGCGTTCGAAACCCAAGTCACCCGGGTGCTCACCGCTGCTACGAAGGAAATGTGGGCGGACGCGTGTAATAAAGCTCACAGGCAGAATATGGTCTTGTTAAGTCCGCTTTACACGTTCCGTCCTGTTTCGTGGAATACACACCACACAGGATGCAGAATGCATGGCAATTTTCAAGCATACTCTATTTTTCAGCACGAGTCATACAAATTAACTAGCACATTCCTGTGTTCTCTCGAGTTGGTTGCGAGGTTAAAGCAGTTGTGTTTTTTTATGTTGCGGTGTTTTCTCGTTAGTAGAAGTTTGTAAATAAATCATGGAGAACATATAATATATTAAATCGACCATTCGTTTATCAATGTTGACTATTTACATATCTTGTGAAATGGAAGAAGCACATTTGAGTTTAAGTTGTTGGTTGCGCTCCCCGTGGCGTTGAGAGATAACTCATTTTAGCAACATCCACTTCTCCTCCTACATCGTGTAAAACGCCCATTTTCTGTGTACTCGGAGACGACATCCACTTCCTGATGTACAGCAGCTGCTCGCAAATTCTACCAACAATGGACTTTAGAGTAAACGCAAGATGAGTTGGCGGAGCGTTCTACTCTTCATTTTCAGCGCTTATTCCGAACAATTCACCGAAAAGATATTGCCTTTGTCTGTCTCACAATGTAGACAAAAATACTATATTTCAACTCACACTCCGGAGACGATCTTCCGAACTATGCTTGACCTAAGGTCGGAACTTCTGTAAAAGTCTGAACGGTTTGGATTTTAATTCCCGGAAGGCTGTTCAGCCCATGTAATATTTGCCAATATTACATCCAGAGACTAGCAATATCTCATCGAGACCCAACGTCAGTTGAAAAGATGTCGAGGCAGCTGTGGGTTTCATATGACCTCGGGCGGACGGGTCAGCTACGACATGAGGAAAGTAATATGCTTTCAGTAATGGCAGACCGTGAGACGTTCCCAAAATGTTTGCAGTGGGACTCTTTCCGGCGCCGTTAACCGATGAGGCGCCAACTGTACCCTCCGCTGAATTCCATTCTCAAGTTGACCGAGTCAAGTGAAATTGCACTCAGGTTCTGCCACGACTTCTCTCCAAATCCACTTCTTGAGTTTGAAGCTCTGACGTGGTAATAACGTTTTACATCGTGTTCAGGGATTGTAATTTAATTTTTATGACCATGTTTCGCAGACGAACTTTCCTCTCTCCCTACTCTCTGCGCCTCGATGAACAAGAAATTGAACGAAACCACTTTTTGGCGGTGTGGGTACTTTCTCTTTGATGTATAGAAAGTATTTGTAACGCGTTATTGAAACTTATGTACGCAGTGGTGAGAGGAAGGTGGTAGGAATATTCTTAGTAGGTGGGCCGCTAAGCTTCGTTTACGACATCCTGACCCACGTGAAACGGTTAGTTGTTAGTAAGAGTAAGAATAAGTGATACTAAGATAGAAGGAAGGTACTCTTTTCAACTCTCTCAGCTATCTAACCCGGGATATAGCAGTGAAAAGCTATAATTTTTTCTGGCCCCCCGGGAATTGAACCGGAAGTGACTCAGTAGCATGCAAACATGCTAGCCACTAAGCTATCATACGGGCTACCAACGGTTCTGTTAATGCTACCACTGTATTACATTCGACACGGCCAATTGACGAGCGAGATACCATTTGGTGGTTGTGTGCCGACTTTACATTTCACCATAGAACGAGATGAATAAATTTGGAAATCACTGTATTGATAAATGAAAGATCATCGACTGTGTAAACTTTCCAGTCTTGTTTTTTTTGAGAGATATAAGAGAACTTCTTATTACAGAAATGTTTGACAGGTGTAATACTACCGCCAGTAGTTACCTTCTTCAAACAGAGTGAAAAGATGAATAAATGAAATGAAAAAAATTGAATGAAACAATCGAAATGTTACTCCACTCGACTACGACTCCATCTTTAAAAAATATCATTCCTGGTTTCTTCTATATTTGGATTGGGTTAGAATGAAAAATGATTGTTGTAATTGAGAATAGAGATTCGACCCACTGTGCGCTGTCTGACACTCCTCGGAGCAGTTCGATACGCCTCGCCGCATGCGTTGCTCCTCCAAATTGGATTTAAACTTCTGCGGGACGAAGAAATTTTCGAGTTCCGGGAAGCATTTACAGATTGCGCCACGTTGAAGAGTGCGATGGGCAGATGAAACTTCCCATTGCTTCAGTAGACGGGTTGCTTTAAAAGGAATAATTGAAGTTCTTTCATTTTGATTTTAATTGCTTGTAAGTCGTTCAATTAACTACCCGTGAATTATTTACAGATGCGGGACTCCTTAATTTTAATGTACTAGGCCCAACGTTTGAGATTTCGTGTTCGATATGTTGCTTGAAGTCTTGCGAATTACATGTTGAAAAGTAGCAGAGTACTGAGCGAAGTTTTAGGATTCTCTCCTAAGGAAACAGAGGATCTTTATTTTAAGCAATACAAGTTACATATCGCAATAATTATTCGAACATGAGAATTCGTAATTTTTCGCTTTTAAGCTAAATGATCATAATATGTTAGTATTGCACCAAACCACAAAATCTGTGTAATGGGCACTCCCACTTTGTTATAAAATGAAATAAACTATTATATAATTTTGTGCTAATTATGTGCTCATTGTGTGCGCTATAAAATAATTCTCTTTTCTTCGTAAAGCTATAAATATTCGGCATATTTGCACCCGGGCACCCATTTGAACTTAACTACCGGCGCTACGGAGGGTCGTGCTCAGATGACGTAGATCGTGCTCTGCAGAGTTGGACAAGGCTTACACACCGTCGTCGTCGTGTACGTGTTGCCCTCCTGCTCTTAATGTTATGAAATATGAGTTATTTCACTAGACTCTCTCCTCTTCCCTCTTATGTTATCATCTTTACCACCCTCGTTCGCGAATTGTCCACCGCATCCGATCTCTCCTACACTATAACAACTTTTTCGGTCTTGTTAGAAATACCTTTCTGCATTACAACCTGAATACCTTTGTAAAAGTCTGTGATCTGTTTTGCTAAATACTTGCGTTTCCTCTTTAAACTCTTGTTCTCTTCGTAGAGTTGTTCCTTCGAAATCATTCCACTTGTAGAGCTCTCCTCTAAGCGCTTCGGTAGAACGAACTCTCTGCTCTCCTCAGTTTCCAGTGCGTGGCTCTGCTGCCTTCGCCATTCCCATTGAACACGACCTGCTATGATCGAAAGGTAAAGATTCAAGGTGGGAGCAGCATTTTGCTATTGTTAGTAGGTTTTTTTGTGGGGCTTTACGGCTCATGTCGACATCAAAGGTCATTGGAGCCCGAAAAACTTGTACAGGTAGGGAAAACGCAGTTACGCACTAGGGGGAGTTAACATGACTCCCCACGCGTGTGGGACTCGTTGAATGATTCAACCCTATCCACTAAAAACCCTCCTGATCTACAACATACCAAAACATATCTCACAACATACATCAAATGGAGGGGGGGGCTACAATGAGGGGGGCACATAACATGAGAGGAATGAAGAAAATGAAAGATACCCTAGCCTTAATAGCGCCTGGATCGAAAAGAGCAAGAGGTGACCGAGGGAGGTCAGAAAAGAGAAAGGAAAGAGCCTCACACAAGTAAGTGGAAGTAATGCCAGACTCAGCTCGGGGCCTCGTGTTCGCCAAACACGTACTTACTAGATGTAAGTCCCCTGGGGGGTTGTTAGTAGGTGCTCGAGCAGCTTTGCTGTATTTACCAACAACTTGGCTCACGTGAGTTAGAGTTAGTGATACAAGAAGAAGAAGGGGATGGATAGAAGAAGGAGGGTTCGCTTTTTTCAAGTCACAACTATACAAACTAGGACATTACACGATATTTAAAGCTACAAATTTTATCTGGCCCCACCGGGAGTTGAACCCAGGATAACTTGGTGATGACTGAGAACGCTACCACCTGTGACACGGAGAGATTAAAAATCGGTTGAATTTATGTTGATCAGTTAATAGTTAATAGTTGATATTAACTCGTTTGGAATACATTAGAGCCATGTTCAAACATGGCGGCCGAGCGCTACCTCATCTCGGAAAAAGTGAAACATCTCTCTCAAATCTCTGGTAACCTAGAGATAAAAGTAATGTACAAAATATTACAAAGGAAAATTTACTACAAATAAAAATTTTCGTGATTTAAAAGTTAGTATTTTTTTTAAATACGAGCTTTCTCCTCAAAACGCAATATATTACTCCATCCATTAAATTCGCAATTACTTCACCTGGCCCGGGTTTTTCTCATCCTGGCCCGGGTTTTTCCTCCGTTTTTCCTTCGGGTAGAGGCGGATTTATTATACAGGTTCTCTAGGCTTTGTCTAGGGGCGTGTTTATTGTAACAATAAATCGTGAATTTAGTGTTTTCTCAACTCTCATGATTTTTAAACACTATACTCAGAATAATCTATAGTTCGATAATAACTTGTACATGTAATTTTTTGCATAAAATTACAAAAATATTGACATTATATATGTATTATAACTCGCAGCTAACTTTATTATCTAGGAACTTATGCAAACAAAATTTGAATCCGCCTCTGCCTTAGGGCCCTTGATCGGAATTGATGGGATGGTCCCTTGCTTGCTTCCGGAGAGTAAATTAGTTTGTTGTCCTCCACGTGGTCATGCGCAGTTTGTACTGTTTTTGACAATAAATTTATTAAATGGCCGATGAAGTATGTTTTTCTAACGTTGATCTCACAATATGTCACTCTCTTTGTTTATACCGATTTCAGTGATTTAATTGTACCTGCGGTTGGACTACCTTGAGGATGATTCGTAACATGTGGCCGTTTTGGCCCTCCGCAGAATGGAACGTGTTTCTCAATAATTCATTTCTTCTTTTGAAGTATCAGAAAATGCATCGTAGTCACGAGTTTTCTGAATTTTTGACCGTTTAATAAATCTCGAGCAAATGTATCAAAAAGTTAGTGTTTGAACAAAGTCCAAATGAGACAAATTATTTTACAGAGCGGAATGAAAAGAAAAGATTGAACTCGATATGTGATTATTCATGATGGCGGCCTCGAGAACATCTCATCTGATCGTATCCCCTTTGAATTCCAGTTTTCTGTTTCCATTTCATCGCTGTTCCGGTCCAGATCCCATCTCCAACAGAAGCTGTGGTTTGGAGCGGGGATTAAAGAAGAACTAATTACTGCTCCGCAAAGGTGAAAGATGATTCCAGAGCAGAATGGGGCAAAGGAAGAGCAAACTAAGATTAGACTGCGTTGATTATTCACAAGGAATATTTGGTTTCATCTTAGTGCTTTCCCTTTTTGGACTGATCGTGATAATAAAATGACGAAATATTGATCTACACACACATTCAACCTAATATTCTCCCCATCTTCACTCTACATTCACTCAAATAATAGTGCGTAGAATTAGTGTATGTAGAGCGAGGATTACAAGCGCTGATGATGACATGAATTACATCGAAACGTCGGCAAGTAAACATTGAATTGTTTATATATGGTCTACACGCAAAAATCTACCAAATCCTGTTTTTCTTATCTTTAAAACACGACGTACGATGTTCACAAAACCGAAACACTGAAGAGGAGACGGTTTCCGGCGATCGCTGCCACCTGCGAATCGACGTCCGTTCCGGTGCGCGTGAAAGAGCCGCCGTATTCTCCTTTTCCCTCGGAAGTGGAACGAGAGCTGCAACCCTTCTGCTTTCCGAGCCGTCTTCGCCCGTCAACTGCAAGTATCGGCTTCAAGCTTCCCGTGAGATGAAAAGGAAGAAGTTTTTTGGCTTTTCAGGAGATGTGTTTGACTTACGCATTTCAATCTCGCTGCAAAAGACGAAGAAAACGATATCGGCTATCAAAAGACTTCTCTTTCCCAAAACATTTTTATCGAAATTGGTGGTATAAAATGTTTTAGATAAGACGTTTTGAGATGATTTCTTCGAATCATTTTATAACATTTTCAGAATTGCAACATCATCTGTAAAGTAAATATCTGTGTGGAACACGCAAGCTCCTGCTGCGACAGAACGGGTGCTGACCACAACCTTAATAATATCTAATTGATTCTTGTTTCGTAAGTTTAATTCGCTGAACCATTCAACGTATATTTTGTATTGTCTTGTCGCTGTATTTGTTTATTATAAAAGTACGCGTTTTATGGATTATAGTGTTAATTATTGATGAAAAACACAATATTTATAAATAAGTGGATTTGTCAATAAGCAGTTACAAACTGCGTACCCTGTGGAGGTCATTAAACAAATTTACTCTCCGGAAGCAAGCTGGGGACAATCCCATCAATTCCAACCAAGGACCCTAAGCCAGAGGCGGATTGAACATTAAACCACAAATCTTAAGGTGAGAATAAAAATATTTTACAACGCAATATTTTACAACCAATAGGATAGCAACATATTTGTATTTAATAATACACAAAAACAATAGTTCACAAAAATACGTATTATTATCGAAGTATATATTATTCCGAATGTATATTATTTATAAATCGTAACTATTAAAATAACTCTAAATTCGAGATTATTCATTAGAAAAGATTGTCACTTCTATGCAAGAGCCTAGACAGCCTCTGTATAAAATCCTCCTCTCTCCATTCTTATTTAAGTAATGAACACAAAAGAAATATTTTTTTTGCAGCACTACATCATGTTTTTTTTATTTGAATGATAATGCACATACATTTTTGGTACTATAGTAGTTAATGGTTGATAAGATACTGGACTGTGAAAACAGCCCTTTTCTTTCCTTAACATGTTTTGGCAGTTGGGATGAAAATATGTAGAAAGTGTCTCGAGCCCAGACGCAGTGATCGTCTTGAGGGAAAAAAAGATCATTAGAAGAGACTTGTAGTGATAATTAGGACTAACGACTAAGCTCCTGGAAGAGGCAGCAGCGTCTTCTGAAAATCGCCTCCCGTGTTAATTAGCAATATCTCCTCGTCTCATTTCCTGCCCGACCACAGACTGCGCCACCGTCGCTTCCTCCTTTTGTTACGAAATTACGAGAGCTCTCTAACCCTTCTCTGATGGCTGCCCTTCTCTCATGGGGAATTTGAAAAGGGATTCTTCAGAGAGAGAGAGTCCAGCAAGAGAGGCGATGCAAAAATAACAAGGCAGGAAATGAGAAAGGATACACAGCGATAGGAACAGAAGAGATAATTGCCCGAAGATCTCTTCTCGATAGATTTTGACCATGGTTAATCTGCAGTCGTTGCGATCAAAACACTCACTCCATTCTCATCCCAGAACGCACGTCATTATAGTTGGTGAAGGTGTTATCTAAGAGGTTAGAAAAACACTATTTACCAATAATCTATAATTTCATAATAGTACGTACTAGCATAACAATTTTTTGTGTTAAATACCAATTTGTTGATATTCTATTCATTTTGTAACAAGTAGGTAACTTTTTATTCTTATCTAAGGAGTTTGCTGAAATTTTCAATCCACCTTCATCGGAATTGCTGGGATGGTCCCTCGCTTGCTTTCGGCTCATTGTCCTCCACGTAGCTACTTTTTTGACAGTGAATTTATTTGTTTTATTTAAGAGCAATGAGCTGTGATTACAATACTACAACGCAGGGGAAGTAATATAGCATAAGAAAACATGGTTCGGATGGTGGAACCCTGAAGCATCGAAGCGTGAACTGTGTGGGTTCCTAACACGAAGTCTTTTCATGTTTATTGATGGATCGACGACATGCACACTCACGTTTACAAAATTAGTAGCGGATCTATTCTGGGTAGAAGCACCTGGAGCTTCATTCTAGTTAGAACATACGCTGAAGGTGCTGTGTATAGAATCCATAGACTGACATATAAATAGACCCTGCGTTCTCTGTTGCGGGTTTTACGGGATAACATAAGACAGAGGATGCTATCGCAGATGTTAATAGTGAGAGAGGGGAATGGAATGTTCTGGAGAGAGAGAGAAAGGCACCACACCTGGAAGTACCAGTACGTAAGACCGCTGTCTGGGTCTGCGATAGGAGCCAGGTCGGCGTTAATATCTTCCATTGCGAATCATCACCCAACATGGAGCTCTGTACGCTGCCAAACTCTTGGAATGGAATCAGGAGTGACATTGCTTCGCTCACCTCTCTTGCCCCTCGCTCTATCACCACTTCGGACCTTCTGACTTCACGCGTTATTCATACAAGCGACGCGGTCACCGCGCTCGGT
Organism: Laupala kohalensis; assembly: GCA_002313205.1. Lineage (NCBI taxonomy): Eukaryota > Metazoa > Arthropoda > Insecta > Orthoptera > Trigonidiidae > Laupala > Laupala kohalensis. Next base: position 745,955 of record NNCF01128097.1, on the reverse strand, counting down.
CACCCCACCAACTCCAATACCCACGGGGCCACGCCAAAAAATAATTGTTGTAGCTTTTCACATGAATGTCGTAGTTCATATAGCTATAAATACTGAATAAATTTCCCACTTACTAATACTACATTAGATAAAGCAATTTTCCTTCGTGTAGAGGCGGATTTCTTATACAGGTTCTCTAGGCTTTGTCTAGGGGCGCGTTTATTGTATCAATAAATCGTGAATTTAGTGGGTTTTTTTCAACTCTTATGACTTTTTAAACACTATACTCAGAATAATCTATAGTTCGATAATAACTTGTACACGTAATTTTTTTGCGTTAAATTACAAACATATTGACATTATATATGTATTATAACTCGCAGCTAACTTTATTATCTAGGAACTTATGCAAAAAAATTTTGAATCCGCCTCTGCCTTAGGGCCCTTGATCGGAATTGATGGGATGGTCCCTTGCTTGCTTCCGGAGAGTAAATTAGTTTGTTGTCCTCCACGTGGTCATACGCAGTTTGTACGGTTTTTTGACAATAAAAAAAATTATTTATAAATTAATTTATAAGATGAAGACTGTATTCGTGGCAACGTTCCTTCCACCTCCTCGTCTTTTCCGCAGGACGGATTGACCGTCGACGTAACGAGCTGCGCTGTTTTAATTGTCTTTTAAATTGGCGACAAAACAATTCAAGTATGAACCTCGTTTGATTTCTAATGAGCCTTGGAAACAATGAATTTGCATTTTTGAAATCGTATTAATGCCATGTTTGTGTTCTGCATTGTGAGTATCCACAAACTACGTTCTTAGCAATTATCTGTTCTGCATAATGAAAATGTTGACCACTTGCAAATAAATTGTTTCAGATTACTAAATTAATATTTTGTCTTGGATTCACCGAGATTTGAATATCTCGACACCGGAAAAAAATCATTAACTTTTATTCTTTAATAATAATCAAGAACCAGCGCACAAACGATATAATATTTCAGAATTTACTTTGACAAAAATGAAGTTTAAGTTATTGGTAAATATGATTTTTATTCGAAAATTTCTTTCAACTTAATTAATCCTGTTAGAATCAACGATTTAAAGTAGTTTCCCTACACTTTTGACTGAATGTTTGCTTTGATTTTTTCGATATTTATGAACTCTCCTTGCTAACTGAATAGTTCAATTCAATTCAATAGGGCATTTTATTTAGAATGTTTATATTTTACATGTGACGAGGCTTTAGCCTCTTTGCCTTCTTAAGCCCTATAATGCTGTGGGCTGTGCGTCACATGCCCTGGTATTCACTCTCAATTAATTTTTCAGTTGCGTCTACATTTTTCATAGAAAGATTGATATTTTTATTTCCTGCTGTCGTAATATTAAATTTAGTTATGAATGGATAGTAGATTTATTATTATTATATTATAAACTTTTGACTTACTGCGATAGTTTCTTAAATCTGAAATAGGTGCAACTGACAAATTCATTGAGCACCGTTGGGAACCACGGAAAACCAACGGTCAGGACACAAAGATTGTAAATGGAAAAGATATTTACAAGAGACAATATTTACAAAAGACATTTACAAAAGTATTTACATAAGAAGAGTCTGTAAGAATTATTACAAAATTAGTATTTACAAATAGAGTCTATAAGAAAAAGTATTTACAAAATAGTTTGTTTTTTTTCTCCGTAAGTAGGAAGAAGTTTCGTTACCTGTAACATAGAAAGAAAAAGAGCCTGCAGTGTCACGTTGCATTTTGCCCAACCATTATTCAATCTCCTTCATTTCTTTCTCCCGTTTTTCCCTTACGTAGCTTAGAAAGTGCCTCAAAGGTTCCACTACTGACATTCTGTTGTCACGCATTATATTAATTGCCAAGTTTCTGTTTCCGTTTTCGTTTATAAAGCTTCCTATTTGCAAAAATTTTCGTTTTTTTTCTGTTCGTGTACAATGTAACAGGATGTGAATCCAATCTCCTTCCTGCTCAACACATATTGGACAAATCGAATCTAGATTATTTCTTAATTTTCGTAATTTCCATCCCACTAGTCGAAACCACCCGTAACCTGATCGCATCCTCGATTTCCGTGAGTTTATGTATGGTTTGCGTCCCCAGTGACCTGCTACAACTGTTTGAACTATGAGTGACCTTTTTTCTAACCTGCTGAATATCTGAATGTGACTTGGGTCGAAGAGGCACTTGGGTGCGCTTCGCAGCTTAACACGTTCATTGGCACCAAGAACATTACTTAACCCTGCAGTGCTTACAAGTCCGCTTATAAATCCATCGTGAGATTCGCGAGGATGATACTGGTATTGTACTTTTACGTTATACAAATTTACGTTGGAAAGAAAACAAAACTTTACTAACTTTGTTGAATTAATAAAATATATCTAATTAAATTAAATGACTGAAAAGAAAATACTTTGTTTCTGTGTTCTTGAGGATTAAAGCCGTTTCGTCCGCATGCCGGCCATATTCAAAGCTGAGAAAGAAATTAAAACTTCAAATAAAAAAGAAAATAATAAAAATCGATCGGAAAGAAGAAAAGTTAGTAATATTATTCAATACTTTCAAACTTAACTGTTAAAATAATTTTTAACACAAGATGACAATAAAGGAAACTCTACAATAAATCTACATAGATCTCTACGAGACCTACCACCACAATAAATAAAATAACTTGAAAAAAAAAAATCATTTAAATATGAAGCATTTTATTGCAAGGAGTTAATAAACTTTTAATGGAATTTTTTTTATTTTTCTGAAATAAACGAGATTAATTATTCGAAATCAAAATTAAAAATATTGTTGATACAGAAAATTAATAATAATGTGGCCGTGGCCCTGGAAGTAAGTATGTTGTAAAATATAGAGTATCAGTAACGCCGGATGTTTGCGTAAGTGACAGCTGCAGCCAGTGGATCGCACCTGTCACACACCTCGTCCCACCCTCTACACCGTTCTGTGCGCGCGTCGGAGAGGAAACTCTAAGCGTCTCTCATAAGCGATGAAATCTCGAGTCTCAAATGCTGCGTCGTAGCGCGAAAAGGTTACAAAGGTTACACAGAGCAGAATACGCCCCTCGAGTCTTCGCTTCTGTGTTCCCTCCTTATTTCTCTGCGGTATTATCCTTTAATTTTCACACTCAACCTGGCCCGGGTTTTCTCCGATTATCCTTCGGGAAGAACCGGATTTTTTTATACAACCCCTGTAGGTTGTCTATTCAAATAACAATTATACGTTCTAGTGAACCTTCCTTTTGCCTTAGCGCCCTTGATCGGAATTGATGGAATACGTCCCTTGCTTGTTTCCGGAGAGTAAATTAGTTTATTGTCCTCCACGTGGTCATGCGCATTTTGTTACTGCTTTTTTTTTGACAATAAATGTATTTATAGAGTAGACATCCAAGTATCCGGATGAATTGGGATCGTTCCGGAAAATCAATTTCCGGTTAATTGGACTTCTTACAAAAAATGTAATTTTTAAGTCAAAATGATATATCGCATTATTGAGGGAAAAAACACAAAAACTAAACCACAATATAGAGTAGAAAGGCAATTTATTGAAGTAATAGGAAGGTAGTGGTGGTTACAGTTAGCTCATTACAGTAAAAAAAAACAACTACTTTAGAGTACGATAACTCTCGCACACGCACAAAAAATCGAAATCCACAAGGCAGACCCTACTACCCCTCTGCGTACTTTGGGGGGCTGAACTGACTATTAAAAATAATTTAATTGTCCACCTACAGAGGAGATTTCGTTTTGAATGAAAATTTGATGT
>NNCF01128097.1:724940-742109 GCA_002313205.1 Laupala kohalensis | reverse complement strand
AACGATAGATACGTTTCCTGTAGCCTCATGATGTCTTCGTGACAGAGAGACGAAGCGTACTGTACAAAAAATGTTGGTGAACTGATATTTGTTGTGAGAAAAATTATCTTTAAATAGAAAAGTTACTGTCTACATTATCATGATACATGTTTTCAGCAGACATAAGAATATTGAGTTACAAAAACTAAAAACTAAACATGAGTCTAATTTACAAAGAACACGTATCACTGGTTGATAGAACATCCAAATCGAACTTCGTAACGAACATAAAAGTCAAGTTTATTTTAAAAAATTCAACGTTTCGGCTTCTGAAATGGGTGGCGGGTAAAGGAGAAACTTGGTTTCAATTGTGAGTGCATGTGTCCTCTTTTTATTTTGTCATTAAATATTTATGTTACATATTTTGTATATTGTTGGGTTGGGAATGGCTACCTATCTGAGGAGCCGGAAAGTCGGAAAAAAATTTAATAGACTTGACGTATGTTTGGTTTGTAAAACCATAAATTTTCTGATCTATCATGCTGAGGCACGGCAATGTTTTTGCATGAACCCTGATCACCCCGTGCTACAGTTCTGGAATGTCCTCTGGTTTACCACGACAACAGTCAGGTAAAAATTGCGACGGGCAGGAACTCGAACCCGGGATCTTCTGTTCTGGCCGCATGTGTGCTATCCACTGCACCACCCGCCTCGATTCCAAGCCCGTACGCAACGTCCATCTGGCCTGATCGGGTGAACTCTGGTTTACTTTGACAGACTTCTTTGCTCACTTCTGGAGATTAAAGTAACACATTATTCCCCAGTATATCATTAGCAGTTGGTATTATACCCTGTGGAATGAAATAAAATTATTTTTCTCGAGACAAAAAAAATCCCTTTTTACAAGCATTTACCATTAATTTCACCTCTTATTTAGTTAGTATTTGATCTTTTTGTGGGGCTTTAGGGCTTGTCAACATCTAGGTCATTAGAGCCCTTGTTAGTAGATATTTGAGCCAAATCTGGCAACTGAATTTTAAACCAGTTTCCCACCCACCCAACGGATTGAGCTGATATTTGGCACACTTATATTAATCGGATGACAATGCAACATCATGTCTAACTGATATAAAATCTTTTTTCTAAAATTTCTTTAATTACTATATTATTCCGAGATTGTGGATCAAAATGTTAATGAAAGTAGATACCAATTAATTTCATCGTTGACGGAGTTTGTATTTTCTTCAAAATTTGAGCGAGAAGCTTTATTAAAGCAAATCATTCTGGAATTCAACATATAATATTAAAACATTTTCAGCTATAAAGGTAGAAAATACTTCTGTTATTAGGATCTCCTATGTGAAGTAAGTTTGAATGTATTTGGTTTTGCATTGCTTTAATAAAGACCTAAGTTTCTTTTATTCGTTTTAATACAATGCTTAAGTAAAAGTGTGTTTTTAAAAAGGAGTTTTCATTATTTATTATTTTTCTTCTCACCTCCTTATCATCGTTCTGCTATATTCATCCGCGCTATATTCTTGTTCCACGTGTTACTCCCATATGTGTAAATAACCCACTGCAAGAATGTTCTCATGAGACCCGCTATCAGAGTATTGCAGCGCGTTCGGAAAGAATGGATGTCTCTCTGTTAAAACATGAAATGGAGAGGGAGGATTTTCACAAGACTCTTACACTCACTGTGTGTGAAACTCTTAAAGAAAACGTCACAGAAAGGACAGAGAACAAAGGAAGACAAAATACATAACGACTGAAACTTAACGTTCTCAACTTGGCCAAACTTGGTTTTGAACAGGCTAAAAATAAACACCTAACAATTTCATTGAATCCATTATTACTTATATTGGGTAAGTGCATTTTTTAACGCAGTATCTTACTTTGAAACCATGTTTTTGATGGGCTCCATCATGCATGATAGAATATTCTTCACAGGTGTTCAGAATGAGTGAGAATAAACATTTATTGCACTAATTTCTTCCGTGAAGAAGTTATGTGATAACTTTTAGTCATCTGAAAATGGCGGCGAACCGGAAATCGAACCAGGGACCCTTGCTTTGATCGCAGGGTGTCATCGCCCGCACACCTTCCATAACTGTATACCATATTATCACATGTCTTCTCCACGTGTGGAAAGGGTGTACAGAAGAAGTACATACATAACCAACCTTAACACGTAGATACATGTGAAACCGGTACTACAGTGCTCACAGCGTTGGTTCCCGCCTGGTTCACTTATCTCCTGTGTGGGGATGTGTCTCAGGTCGGTGGAAGGCAAACGAGTGGTGTCATGGTTCAAAATGTTAAAAAAAAGTAGATATCCATTAATTTCATCGTTGACGGAGTTTGTATTTTCTTCGGAATTCAAAGCTTCAAAGCAGATGTCCCGGGTTTGATTCCCGGCTCGTCTGAACGAAAGTTATCACATCATAATTATTTATTGTCTTTTAGATAAGTAAATGAAGAAGTACATATTTATATAACAATGAGATTTTGACTTTGAAGTGGGTTCAAAGGGAAATGAGTGGATGGCGGGAGGCAACATGGGAAGCAGAACAGTGGCGAATACACGAGGGGACACTGCCCACTCTCCATTGAAAATTGAACAGAAAAAATGAAAATAGAAATAATAAAAAAGTGATTTTTTTATACTAAAAAAATTCAGCATGTTCATTGAAGGTAACAAGACGACTTCAGAAGACAAAAATGTAACTTACATTTTTGCTTTTATAGATTTCCATTTCCTTCGTGGGAACCTGAGCATAAGGGTTGTTATATTTCACGATCTCTCCCTGTACGCGTATTTGGTAATAAATTGTGTACTTCATTTTCGATGTCCAACATTGTGTTTCAATATTACCACTTCTGTCATATTAAATACCACTAAATTTGTATAATTTCATTCATGTTATAATTTTAGAAGAAAATCCGAAACAGTTTTTGATTTCACGCGAATTACTGTTGAAATTGTATTATGTAAATCTGAAGCAGTAAATAGACTTGTTAGCTGGAACGTACAAAGTAAAAATTTGACCAAAAAGACTGGATTTTCTTTCATAAACTTTATTTTTGAGGTTCTTTTATGAAAACTGCAATTTAAGTGAACCCATAATTCCTGTATTAATTTGTTGCGAAGGGACTGGCACACCCCTGGTATTTCTCTCCCAAAATCAAATCCTGAAGTGGAACGAAAGGTGTACTGTCAACTGTCGAATGAAACCGAGAAGGAGCCTCTGCCGTGTCGCAGCTGGTGGCTCCGGCATCCACCACGCACCCGTCTCCAGAGATTTGAATCTGGAATGGAGGTCCCGGGCTCAGAGACGCTCCTGGGGTGTCGCGCCGCGCGCTTGTAAATGCAAATGCTTGTGCTACCACTGCAAGAGAAGGCAGACAGACAGACAGGCAACTCAACAGTCCCAAGGACGACGGCTTCTACTGTTCTGCTTCTACGACACGCAGCGAGATTTGCGATTGTCATTCGCCAAAAGACGGTCNCCGCACGGCGGTTGTTTCCTTTTGATATCGTGAGACATTAAAATTGTAATGGCCGCCACGTTTTTCAGATTTACGACACACTGCTCATGTTACTGGGTATTCTGTCTCTAGATATAAATTTCGGAATTTTATTTCACTACTTGACTTTATTTAACTGATATCGTTCCTGATAAAAAAAATCGATTTACGAACTTCTATAATATCTCATGATAATAATGTTACAATATTAATAGTAATATATAATAATATTTATNATATAATAAATGATATTACATCAGGATACAGATGACCTATGCCGACTATGTAGAGAGAAGCAAGAAACAATCGACCATCTAGCTTCAGGATGCCCCATTTTGGCTAAGAATGAGTATTTGGTTAGACATAACAGAGTTTGTTCATATATACATTGGTTCACTGTGAAAGAAAGCTGGTATGAACACGAACCTAGTGCTGTGAACTCCGATAAGAAAGCCACAATCCTCTGGGTCCAACCAATAAATGCTGACAGAACAATCAATGCAAATAAGCCTGACATTGTCCTGAAGGATATGGAGAGTAAGGAATGTCCCAACGACATGATGTTTCTTTTCCCAACGACATGAAAATTGTGAGCAAAGAGCCAAAAAAATCGTCTCAAATATAACGACTTGTCTATTGAATACCAAAGAATGTGGACAATGAAGACAAAAGTCTGCCCTATTATTATCGGAGCCACGGGAACCGTAAGCAAATATATAGAAAACTGTCTAGAGAAAATTCTTGGAAAGACTTCATATATCTGAGGTCCAAAACATAGACATTCAGGAGACGACTCATATTATCAAGAAAGTGCGCACCTAAGAATTTCTCTAGGATACGCAGCCTAAGGGAATCGGAACTCCCCTGGACGCGTTCGAAATACATACCAGCTATGCTGAGAAATAAGTCCAAAATATTAATAATAAATAATTTATTGTCAAAAAAGCAAAAGTTACAAACTGCGTATGACCTCGTGGAGGACAATAAACTAATTCACTCTCCGGAAGCAAGCAAGGGACCATCCCATCAATTCCGATCAAGGGCCATGAGGCAGAGGCGGATTAAAAAAATTCAGCAAAAATTCCTAGATAAGATAAAAAGTCAGCTACGTGTTATAATATTAATAGAATATCAACAAATTTGTTATGTAAAAGAAAAAAAAATTCCTCATGTACGAATTATTACCGAACTATAGATTGTTCTGAGTATAGTGTTTATAAATCGTAAGAATTGAAATAATTCACAATTTCTTAAACGCGTCCCTAGACAAAAACCTTGGGAGTAATGCTATGAGTAATGAAGTTTTCAATATTGGACTGTTCCTTTGGTTTCATCGATCTACTTGAGTTGGTTATACTATTCTTGCTGGATATGAATTATAATGTAGACCTGTAAATATAATATTGTTCTCTTTATCACTAACTATAATCATTAGTGTCATGGTGAATTCAGTAGTTATGAATTTCCTATACTTCCTAACAATAGCGGGTCCTACGTCGCCCCCTGCCTCGGAATTTAAAAAAAAATTGATGCGCTAATTTGTACATTTTAACTCCTTCTGGAGATAATTTTCTGCATTGCATCATCATAATTTGTGTAATCTAAAAAAGATAAATGTATACTTAGGCCTGTATTTTTTCTAACCTAACACTTTTTTAAATTGTGAATATTTATCACAAGTTATATTTGATATGGCTCTCTTGACTCTCGAAATAAATTTATAGTCAGTGGGTATATTTAAATAATATTGGAATACTTAAAACTGACACATTTTTGTGCCGATTGTTATGAGAAAACGTTGCGTACAATTTCCTGTATTTGGCAGAGCTCGGGCCAAAATCAAATGGAATTGAAAGAAAAACAACCACACACCTCCCACGCGTGGTCCAGGCCTGTTGCTCTATTCAGCTTGAAATTTGTTTCTCAAATTCATTTCCTCCTAATACTTAAAATAAACTTTTATGTAAATATCTAAATTAAACAACATTTTTAACTCTCAAATTCCGAGTGTTAGCACCGTCAATGGCCAGGTGAAAATTGCGACGGACCGGGACTCGAACCTAGGATATCCCTCAGGGCTCAGGTGTGCTGTCCACTGCACCACCTGCCTCGACACCCAATGTTGTGAGATAAAATTGGCATCCGACGCGTAGGTACGTGGAAACCGGATTTAAGTGCTACCAGTAATGATGCCGCCTGTGGTCACTTATCCCCTGAATGGGGAATGTGACCCAGGTTCACTAAATCAGGACACGCGAATGTTGTGTACGGACTTGGGAGTCGAGGCGGGTGGTGCAGTGGATAGCACACCTGCGACCAGTCGAAGAATCCCGGGTTCGAATCCCGGTCCCTGGCCGTTTACGATGAGGAAAATACAACATATTCCAAAAACCAATGCCGGAAAGGGGGTGTCGGCACCATGATACCAGTGTCTATAAAAATATACTAATCCTTGAGCTCAGTAAAACAGCGATTTCTGTACGTTTTTTCATTGAAATATATAATCTAGATTTAAAACTAACAAACGTTTCAACAAGCATCAATACATCATATACACTTTCATGAATTATAATAAATAATACAAGTGAATGATTTGGAACGTCTGTTGCGTGGAAAAATTATTTAAAATTTCAAGGACTCTTCCTAAAGATTATTGCAAGTAAAATGCAAAGTTTGGTTGATGTTAGTGAATTAAGAGAGCAGAAAAACTATTAAAATTGACCTCTAATCAGTTCACTTGTAGATCTCCACTCGCATATCACCGTTGACTATGAAGCTTACTCTTGTGTCCGCTAGAGTTCGATTGCTTTACGTGAGACGGAAGGACAATGCACTGAACGTGTCAAGTACATAACCTAAAATTTGAAATTAAATAATCATAATTTAAAGATTTTAACTACGCGTTTTGTTCAAGAAGCTTTCTGAGTAAAATGTATTTTCCTTCCGCTTAGATTTTAAAATAATTCGTAATTACAAATCATGGATATTTTTGTAGGTTTTCTGAGAGGTATTTAATTTTTGAAATTAACGAAAGTGAAAATTTAATATTACGAAAGTAGACATGTGGAAACTAACATACGAGTTTGTTTTTTCTTTTCATTTTTCATTGATTTGTGAATTAGTTCCTCGGCCTTCCGGTTTTTGCGTCTCCCCTTCCTACTTATTATCTCTTCCTGTTCGACGCGTTGCACTACCCTCGCACCGCCGTTTCCATATGGTGTTGTGGAACTTTCTAGTTTAAAAAAAAATATTTTTATTGCTTTTCGCGTAAACATTATCTTTGTGATGTAATCTTCTAAGTTACGATATACGTCCCTTGTTTGAATGTTTTTTTGTGTCGTGTATTCCTTGTTGCGCCAACTGTCTCATCCGAAGTGCACGTTATCTTGTCCAAAAATACTGCAATCGTGTAAAATGTGGTCTACTGTTTCATTTGCTCTCTCGCGTGCACATATTGCATCATCGGTAATTTTTCCCTTGTGCCAATATATTTTAAAATCGCCGAGGTTTGCTAAAATCTCCATCATATGTGGTGTAGGTGAAAACATTTTCGGTTGCTGTAGCTGTAATGGACATAAGAGTTTAGAATATTTTATAAGAACCCCGGGCAACGTGGACAATAAATTTATTATTATTATTATTGTAGAGGACATGTGGTGGGAGATACTTAAGTACTGAAACATCCTAAATGTACTTCGATACCAAAATATTCTATGAACATAACATTGCCTGTTCTTAATGAGGAATTTTAAGTTTTGACAGAACTCTAAGGGGGAAGGCGCACCAACTCGACCATAACCACGACCGCAACAAATACAGGTCCTGGACCGTTTGACAACAAGCCGAACACGACTGGGATTTCTTCAGTTGAAAGAAGGATGTTTAAGAGGCTTTTGTTGTAGTGCAACAAAGTTATATTACGAAGAACCAATAACAACAAACAATTATTTTATACTTATATAAATCAACCTTTCCCCGTAGCGCACTCACTGCCGCAAAACATCGTTGTCACTTCTTCCCATATTCGCTTCTTTATAATTCCGTTACGGTTATCATCTGACGAAAAATCCCTTAAAGAAGGTCTATCTTTAATAGCCACAATGAACTTTTCTGTATCAAATTCTGGTGACAGCGACATCACCTCATCACTCACTACTGCGCTGTCGGTGGAGTAACTATCTGTGTATTTTCCGGCTGCAAATAAAGACAACCAGACTTTGCCTTAATAATAATAATAATAATAATAATAATAATAAATTTATTGTCAAAAACAGTACAAACTGCGTATGACCACATGGAGGAGAATAAACTAATTTACTCTCCGGAAGCAAGCAAGGAACGTATTCCATCAATTCCGATCAAGGGCCCTAAGGCAGAGGCGGATTAAAAACGATTCAGCAAAAGTTCCTAGATAAGATAAAAAGTTAGCTGCGAGTTATAATAAATATATAATGTCAATATGTTTGTAATTTTACGCAAAAAATTACATGTACAAGTTATTATCGAACTATAGATTATTCTGAGTGTAGTGTTTAAAAATCATAAGAGTTGAAAAAAACCCACTAAATTCACGATTTGTTGTTACAATANCTAGAGAACCTGTATAAGAAATCCGCCTCTACCCGAAGGAAAAACGGAGAAAAACCCGGGCCAGGATGGGGCTACAGAATTAATGTACACAACCGTGCCAAAGTTGAGTACACATAAAACTAAATTAATATGAGCCATACGGCAACACAATCATGCAAGAAAATAGTTTTTGAAATTGTTATAAGTTATTTAAAAAAGTTCTACAGCAATTGCGTGATAAAGTACAAGACGGATTTAACGTTTATTAAAATCTTGTACAGAGTGTAGAAGCACTGGTGCAGGTCCTTCCATTTAATCCTTCCGTGTAAAACAACTGGTTGCGGTCGTCGACGCTAATGCCCTTAGAGACGGGATCTCGAAATTTTCGCAGAAGTTTTCTTTTATACTGTATAGTATCAGTAAGAATGTGTTTTTTCAAGACTCCAATGTTATCTCGGTTTTTGCAAGAAAGTTAACGGAAATAACTAATAACGAGTTTTCGTTTTTTTTAATGTTTTACTTTTAAAGGGTGAAAAGGAGTAGAAGTGATTTCGTCAGCGATATGGTGTACTACATTTTTTATCCATTTAACGAATTGAGATCCCGATAAAGTTAAATATAAGAACGAGTGTTGATATTTTTCAGCCTCCGTATTTTACACAATAGAGATATTTTTGCGTTTCTCTTACGCCAAGGATCCTATTTTCCGACATCTAATTTAGAGCTACAAACATATGAACAAACGATGTTTTCATTAATTAAACTTTATAATTAAACTCCAAAACCTAAAAAAAACAAAAGACAAGGTATAAATCGATATAATACAAATTAAATTTATAAATAAAATTTATTGTCAAAAAGCAGTTGCAAACTGCATATGACCACGTGGGGGGGGGGACAACAACTTAAGTTACTTTCGAGAAACAAGGCACCATTCCATCAATTCCGATCAAGGGCCCATGTGTAGTGACGGATTTAATATTTATAAAATATTTTTTTAAATAAATGCATACTGCTACATTTATTATTCAAAGTAAATTGTAGATGTTTGTGCAGTAAAAAATTCGAGATTAATCGAACAAAAGTATTAATGACATCTCTGCCCAAGGAAAATCCGCCACTACCCGGAGGAAAACCGGTGTAAAACCCGGGCCAGGATGGGGCTACAGAGATCAAGGTGGCGTACAGTTAGAAATAAACTATTAAAAAACAAATAGGATTAATAAACAATATCCATGATAAAGGTATTTAATCAGTAGCTAGAGTGCTATAACGATGGCGAGATAAACTATAAGAGATATTAACATCACTTACATCATCCGAAGTCATTTGGAAAACAATATTTATTAGGAAATTTAAACTCTTATTAATTATTGAAATCTGTAAATTCTCTCACATTATAGAAATAATAGCACATTAAAAAGTTTTTAACCGCGGATTTAGAGAGTTTCAGTTTATTTATATCTTTTAGATTTTTGGGAGGGGAATTATACAAACTTATTCCTGGATGATAAGGGCCTCTTTGGCAAAGAGTTGTTGACACGCCAGGACGATGAATACATATACCACAATTTCATTGTTCATATCATTAGTTAGCAGCATTCACAAATACCAATTATGCAACATAATCTTATTCTTCATATTTCCACAATACCTTGAAATGTATTATAAAGAATAATATTCCACAAAAAAATATCTTTGGGAAACCGGATGGGATTGGCTAGTGTACTTGCATAGCTTCACATCTCCTCTTTAAAGAAGTCTCTCTCTGGCGATGTGAAATTCCTCTCTCAGCAAAAGTCCTTGAGTCCGATCGGATTTCCCCTGGAACTGGGATTCATCCCTTCAAGGGTTGGTTGCCATGAACTGAACAACGCTGGCCTCCAAGTGGAAACCGCCCTCGCTTGGATTAGCTTTACTGCTGACGCAAAGGGAGTCTCGAAGCACGGTACAATATTTTAATTTAATTCGAAAATTTGTGAAAACTGATATACTATTCAGATATAATATATTTTAATATTTATTTTACTATAACAGAAAATATAATTAGCAAACGTACGTCATCCTGACCCGGGTTTTTCTCCGTTTTTCCTTCGGCTAAAGGCGGATTTCTTATACAGATTCTCTAGGCTTTGTCTAGGGGCGTGTTTATTGTAACAATAAATCGTGAATTTAGTGTTTTTTCAACTCTTATGATTTTTAAACACTATACTCAGAACAATCTATAGTTCGATAATAACTTGTACATGTAAATTTACAAACATATTTCTGTTAAATTACAAACATATTGACATTATATATGTATTATAACTCGCAGCTAACTTTTTATCTTATCTAGGAACTTTTGATGAATTATTTTTGAATCCGCCTCTGCCTTAGGGCCCTTGATCGGAATTGATGGAATAGGTCCCTTGCTTGCTTCCGGAGAGTAAATTAGTTTATTGTCCTCCACGTGGTCAAACGCAGTTTGTACTGTTTTTTGACAATAAATTTATTATTATGCTAAGAAAACCATTTTTGCGCAAATTATTTTCGCTCTATCTCGAAAATGGTGGGACGTACAGGAATGTGGTTAAGCAATCTGTACTCAGCAGAATTAACTAATCCATCAAAATGCTTATATTCATATTTTTAAAATTTTGAATGTTAAGAAACCGGAAGAGCAGCGCGGTGACCATTTCAGAAATGGCTTCTTCTACTTCCAACGCGTTCAATGTAAATTCTCAAGTTTGGTTTCGATTCATCAATTTGTTCGTGAGTTATCGGGGGAACATATTTCATAACATACACACATAAGACTTTGGACATCATTGTCAAAATTTGAAAATAAACTCTACTGGAATCAATTCATAAAGATCGGAAGAGATTCCCAATTTGTTTTTGACCTATTACAATACTTGCCTTACTCACTGCGTTAAATGGAAAGTAAAAATACAAGAAGAATTGAAATATTTTGTGCTTTTTTTTAACAAATCCATCCCCCAAATTTTACGAACGTCCTACAAGCTACTTCAATTACGTGTTCTGGATATTGTCATGAGGGGATGAATGTCTGTGAAATTGTAATTGCGCCCCCGCTTTTCATTAAAGAGCTACAGGGTGAGCTATTTATTATTAAGGTTTTAGTGCATTAAACACTCCAAAAGTTTTCTTTTGATGCTAATTGTTGTGCGAGTTTACGAGAGGTATTTGTAAACGGGAGGAAATGTAGCTTAGTGCTTTTGAAGCTTGTCTACATGGAGCGATAGGAGGTAGGAGGGTAGAATGGTAGGGGCTATTGTTAAAAGTTAGGTTTATCAACAAATTGGCCCACATGGTCTGTGGAGGATCTAGACCGTAATCAAGGGGGGGAGGGGCTAACCGGAGAGAATTTTTGTTTATTAATTACGGTTTTATAACAGAAATTTAAAAATATTACCTTTAAAGAATATGCATCATATAAATAATTAACAAACTGGTATTTACAATAAAAGTTATTTAGGAAGGTTATTAATATGGTATTGTTAATTTTATTGATAACAATTATAAATAATAACAATTAATAATATGGTAACCCTCTTACAAAGTATGTCATTTATCTACTTCAATTTTATCTGTTACGAGTTCAGGTTCCTGACCCCATAGATCCGCCATTGTGCGTGTTGCTAGTAGTTATTAATAGAAAGAGTTAGCGATATTAGGAGAAAAAAGGAAGGGATTAGCTTTTCAATTGCCACGAAGATGTGAACTGCGACGTTAAAGTGAAAAGTTACGTATTTCTTATGCCCTATCGGGAATCGCACCCGCAGTGATTGAGTGTCAAGGAAGCGTGCTGGCCCCTGAGAGTGACTGTGTGTATCTCTTGGACCGTCCGTGTTCTCCAAAGGGACGTCGTAAGGGACGGTGAGCCCGTTGAGCCCTTCCCACTCACGTCCCCGAGCGATTTGAAGCGAAATTGCGTGGGAGCACACGCAATTGCAGGCAGAGGACTGGACTCTCTCTCTCTCTGGGTAGAGGAGCTGATTAACAGCGTCCACTCTAGACGCCCGTCGCTCAGGTGAACCGCATGTGCTGCTGCGGAAGACCACTTCTCTCCGTCGCTGATAATGCAAGTGGACGCTTCATTAATTCTCACGCTCACCCAACTCCTCCCTCTCTATCTTCCATTTTTACACGAAGATTCCCAATATTTTCTCAAATAATAAAATATGTTGATCTATTATACACCAAGTCATGTTTCTTTGCTTCGAAGAGAAAATTTAGAAAGTGAAGAAAGAAAAAAACATGATTATAATCCTCAACGTGGTAGTTTGTAACAGCTCTCTTGACAATAAATTATTTATATATTTATTTATTGTCAGTGTAACTTGATGTTGGTACAGAGCTTGTACTCAGTGTAGCCAACGCTTTAACTTCGCCATCGTCCATAAGAGTAATGATATTTGTACCTCGCGTTTTGTTGGCGGAACATTCGAACTTCTGGAAACTTAAAATCTATCGCGAAACTCGGACACCAGTTCAATTCATTTGTTCTCGAAGCACAATATTACCTTGTGTCTTCGCTTGTTGTGTTATTAACTTGTATTTGTTTAGAGCAAATAGACGCTTTTGTGACTACTATTAATATTTTATTCTGATTTTACTTAAATTCGTTGGAGTTGGCAATTCGTGTTAGGCAGACATATTGCATAGTTTTCGGCAAAGTTACACGACTAGGAGTATAGTTTTCTTATTTTGCGGTTCCCTTGAGCGCAGATATGTTAAATCCGCCTTAGGGCTCGTGATCGGAATTGATGTAAAGGTCCCTTACTTGTCTCCGGAGAGTAAATTAGTTTGTCTTTCACGTTATTAGAAGTTGGTGACTGCTTTTTACCGTAAATTTATTATTATTATTATTAATACTAATATAGGATCAAATATTAATTAGATATCTTATTTCAATGCTAATTCTACAATTAATCGCAGTTTCTCTTTAATTGAATCAAATTAACCCGCAATGTATCAATTAAAAAATCATTTGTCAATACACGGTACATAACTGTAATATGTTAAATGTGTTACTCCTTTTTACAAATACCTCTCACGATTATTGAAGCAAATCCTGAATTCGTATAATGCCCATCACACCAAACACTTAATAACCCCTTTCTCATTGTATGTTTCTTGATTAAATAGTGACTGGTAATCCTCTTAAACGAAGGATTTCTTCCAGCATTCAGCGTTGTATAAATTTTAGAAATAATCTCTCCAAATCCTATCTATTCCTACCAAACAAAGCCATCCTTTTTTTTATTTTCTAAAGAATATTCACATACATTTCATCGCGAAGAGAAGAGAGAGAGTGAAGTAGAGGACGAATCCTGGGAGTCTTCATTACTGCGAGCTAATATTAAGTAGAATTCGTTTAAAGCTCCCAAATGTCGGCCTCGGGGTACGAGCTAAATTAAATTTCCTCGCCGCTGTTAGTTCGCGCGGCGGCCGACGCAGCGCACCTGTTCGAAGTGGCCGCTACTCCCGCAACCCCCCACCTCACCCCCTTCGACCGCGTCACCCCTTCACAAACAGTTTTCGCCAACAAGTGAAGAGCAAATGTTTCGGAGAACAAAGAAACCGATGCAGAACTAACAAAAACAGAACAGATCCAATTTTCTCTTTATATTGTTTGTAATTTTATTCCTAATACGTATTTTAGTCGAAATAATTATTATTCTGTACATTTATGTATTGTTTCATACTGTTTTATGCAAAATGATGAATCTGTAAGTTCATTTTCAAAAACCCACGCTTAACCGAGTCCTGCAGTTTTATCTGAATATTCACAGAAGCAAGGGGAAATAGTAAAGCCAAAGAAAATTCAAGAGTTCATCAATAGTATTTCTACGAAATCTTTCGTGTTAAAAATGTAACTGATGATATGATACAAAATAATATATTAACTTTTTTATTGCTTAACTCTGTTTTGTATAGTTGTGGCGTCATTGTGAAGTTATCATAATAATATGATCTGGAACATCTGGTCACACAATTTCTTATAATAAGAATGAGTAGTTATATATATACATACCACTGACGATTACTCGACTAGTACACAGTACTAAATATTTGGAGTGCGCCCCACTCCATCTTCCAATTACAATTCATAAGAAAAACTCGTCGCACTGAACACTAAAACATAACACTAAAACATAACACTAAAATTTACGATAAAAGAAAAATACTTAAAAAAGGAATCAAAATATATTATAATCATTATAAAGAAATCATAATATATAAGAAGATGACACATTTATGAGATGGGTATTAAAATACTTATCACTTTACATATTCTTAAATACACTTTCAAAACAAATTGCTCAACTTATCTTCCACATTAACTGAATCATCGAAATGCTTCTAGGCATATTTTCAAAATTTTGAATCTTAACTAAGCGGAAGTGGAACGCGAAGTGTAAATGAAGTCTTCCGAGGAAATGAGCTTCCGAGTCCAGAAATGGGCTTCTTNAAGTTTGGTTTCGATACAGCTACTTGTTCGTGAGTTATCGCTGGGGGGGGGGGAGGAATTTCTTAACATTCACACACACACACACGTCATTGGAAATCATCGTCAAAACAGACTTTCGCAAAGATCTCAAAATAATTTTGTCGACCGATTCCAATTATTTCCTTACACTCTCTGTGTAGTTGTAAAGTAAAAAAAGACACTTATTGTTGACTAGTAGACACATGAAAATACACATAACTCGTTATCTACCAAACTTGATAAAATCTTACGCACTTTTGAGCGCCGTGCTTTTGGTGTAATTTCTTTGTGCGATTTAATTAATCAGCTTCGAGATTCATTTTATTTATCAGGAAAAACGTGATGGTCGCTTGTTTCCCCGGATCAACAAATGAGTGACTGACTGCGCATGACACAATATCGTTTGCTATGGAACAGAATAAAACCTTTTTTCATTATCTCACTTCATTATTTACTTCCAATTAACATTTTTGCCAATTATGCTACTTTTCAACATTAACATTCGTTTGTCATTTGCAAAAATTAAAGTGACTAATTAAAATCTTTTATGGATGCGCAGTTTTGATGGATGGATTTTTAATTTCCATTTATCATCTTAAAATTTATCAACAAATGCTTTTTTATTTATGGGTGGAATCAAATGAACAATGTTTTTTAAAACATCAAATCATCCGTTGTAGTTCAGTTGTAAGAAGTGTAAAAATATTAGATAAAAAATATTTTTACCTTATAGAGGGTATTAAAATACTTATCAACCTGTCTGGATCGTTTTAGCTCATTTTGGCCAACGTTGTCCGGGGTTCTGATATATTCCAAATTTGTACGTCAGTTTCCTTATTTATTTAATTTCGTAAAATTAAATTTTCATTGTTGTTAATTACAAAATACCACTAATAAAACCTAGAGAAATACTCCCAGTTTTCAGTATGATATGCTGATACGTATGTAATTACGAATTATTTTAAAATCCAGGCACAAGAAAATTACATTTTTTACCGTACGCTTGCACAAAGCGCGTAGTTAAGACCACAGAATTGTTTGGTTTTCATTCTTCTTTTAAGTTATATACTTGAAAACAATGTTCTTCAAAACTTTTATATAATTTTGCTTCTATGATTCGGTCACTTTGTAGATGATTCGTTCAGGAAATTGCTTCACGTAGCGCAAGCGAACTCAAGCGGACACATTACTAAGCTTCCTAGTCAACAGTTATACGAGTGAAAATTCACATCTCCTGATTAGTAACCAATTAATTATCTTTTTATTCATAAATATTAACCATACTTTGCATTTTAATTGGAATAACCCGTAAGAAGTGTCCTTTAAGTTTCAAATAATTTAATTGATTTCTAATTCATTTCCCAGTAACAGGCATTTGAATAATTCACTGTCATTGTTCAGATAAAGTTCGATATATATTCATTTATATCTACCTAATTGTATTCTGCTTTCTTCTTCATAATTCTATATTCTGTATTTAGGGCCTAACGACGATTTTCCTCCGAATAAAATATGATCTTCTTTCTCTAAAAAATTCGGACGATACCAAAAACTTTTTACTTTTATATTAAATTTCTTGGGGAGAATTTTCATTTATAAATTATCATTGAAGGAAACATGAATAATATGGCCATTTCTGGTATAGAATGGTTCGCAAGCCAGAACGATTATTACAAGTTGTGCCAGTGCTTCTTCTGAAGCACAAGTGGGATTTTCATAATCCTGTCTTAACAAGCACGACTACTTCATAAATGTATACGCTAGGAAGGGGGGTAATATTTAATTCTCTTCATAATAAATCTCGGGGATGAGAATTACAGATAATACGAACTATCCTTTCTTTGATTCTAAAAGTTTGAATGCTCCGAACGGATTGACCTCAGAAGATAATGTCGTATCACAAACAGAATTTGAATAATCATTTGCTGCTATTTCACAATAAAGTTTATTTCTTTATAGAAAAGGAAAGCAAAAGCTGAGCTTTTTACGACCACGACCCTTGAGCCCGGCCATTCATTCGCTGACCGGTTGGCTGCCGACAGTCTCGCTGACTCACACAAAAACTCTTGTTTGGCCACGATTCAAATTAATTTCCGGCTGCAGCCTGCTGGACTTCCAACAAGTGTTTAACCTTAGAGACCGATACAGTGCAATTGGCAAGCGTCCAAAGATACACTCGGCGGCTCCTTAATTCGGTTCGGGCATTGAACTTCTCACTTTTCTTAAGTTTGGGTCACGAATTACTTTTGAAATGCCACGCAAGAAATATATAATTTTGTTGTGTGAAAAATTGAACTGTTCCTAAAACAATTGAGTCAAAAGTAATAAGCAAAATTCTACTCATTTAATTCCGTTTACCTTCACAAGCTGCTACATTCACAACAAATGTTCAAAATGGCGTCCCTCTTGTGTCAATGCAGGCATGGAATCGTCGTACCTGTTCGAATATCCCCGGTGTCGTATAAACAATGTCGCAGGCAACTAAAATTCTTGACATGAGATCCTCTTCATTCTCTCTCTCTCTCTCTTTTTTTTTGTGTGGGGCTTTACGGCTCATGTCGACATCAAAGGTCATTGGAGCCCGAAAAACTTGT
>NNCF01128097.1:703659-720682 GCA_002313205.1 Laupala kohalensis | reverse complement strand
CCCGTGTTTGCCAAACACGTACTTTCTAGACGTAAGGTTCCTGGGGGGGGGGGGCACAGAATTACGTGGTGAACCTATTTTTATTGTCGTTTTATTTTCGGCCACCATATTGCGCAAATAAGGATATCTTGCGGTTAGGCCAAGTGAAAACATTTTTTTCTTTGTTGTGCCAACGTTTTGAAGTATTTTAAATTTTCTTCTAAAACATGATAACTCTGTTCATATCATCCTGTACACATCCTCCTCCATTTTACTACATTTCTTCACATCGACGCACATCTTTCCCACCAACGAGCAACATGTTTAATATTTTATTCCCCAAACGTGGTCATTCGCAGTTTGGAACTGCTTTTTTGACAATAACGTCACCAGATTTTTTGTAATGTGAAGACTGTGTCATTAGGAACCGCAAACACTAATTCTTACCCAAAGCCCGTTTTCTGAAGACTACAGAATCCGTAACGATAGTTGATAGACGTCGTGAAGGAGCGAAAAAGAACGTTGCACTCTGACGACTGAAGGTGATTCGCACCATCTTTGGCGCAGCGAAGGAAAACGCCTTCACCGTTTCCTCCCAAAACGACCCCGTTACGTTTAACACGTTCTCCAATTGGTTCGTTTAGACGATTCTTCCTTCCTTCTTGGCGCCTTCTTCTTGTCCAGTTTCGCACCCGCCCGTTGTTTCATTCTGTTGTCATTGACGACAAAGAAATACAAGGACTATCGATCTTTAAGCGAATATAATTTACATCATTTACTTTTGACGTACGTCTCTGACCTAAGCACAACTCCACATTCAGTTACTTACTGTTTTATAGTAGTTTTCCACTTTCAAAATAGCTGAAAAATTTATTACAACATGCTATTATTATTGTTTATTATTACACATATGTTAAATTTTCATCCCGATTTAAGAGTTATTTTAATATTTCCGATAAACACTATTTTCCCAGTAATCTATAGTTTGATTTTAATATGTACTTGTGAAATAACTCTTTAAGAGTGCCGAATGTTAAATCCGCCTCTGCCTTAGGGTCCTTGATCGGAATTGATGGGATGGTCCATTCGCTTGCTTCCGGAGAGTAAATTAGTTTATTGCCCTCCACGTGGTCATACGCAGTTTGTAACATCTTTTTGACGATAAATTTATTTATTTATTTATACTATAAGAACGCGTATAAGCTATTTAATTTACCTTGGGTCTCCCGAATTCAATTCGTATTTTCATATATTCATTCTTATCACGTATGTCGACAATGAAAAGTGGTTCGTGTTTCTTCCAATACTTGTATAATTTTTCCAAAAATTAATAAAAAAAGGATTAATTCCGTGAACTTTCTGTTTTCGTAAGAGATAACTTGCCAACACCAAAAAACCAAAATTGACTTTTCATAGGAACCTCGAATTAACCAGTCAAATGGTTAACCGGTCCGGGTCTCTGTCCCGACCAGATCGGTTAAGAGGAGTTCTACTGTAAATATTATTTATTTATTATCCGCGAATGGACCCTTGTATGGATCACGCAAAGCCACATGATTTAATTGTTCATTTTCCTCTGTCTCCACACTTCCTTCATCCTATCGCTATGATTTTTCTTCCTCTCCTCTGTCCATTTAGTTCCTGCTCTTTTTGGGATTTCATTTTACGACTGTAGTTTCCTACCTTCTACCTTCTCTCTGTATAGTTTTCGGTCCAAAATGTCAGATATTTTTATTCGAGCCATTTCTAAATCATTTTTTACTTCCTGAATCCATGGGATGGCCTTAATTTTTTCTATGTAAATAATAATATTCAACTTTTTTTTAGTGGGGCTTTACGGCTCGTCGACGTCGGTGTCATTAGAGCCCTAAAGCACTTGTACAGGTAGGGAAAATGCTGTTACGCACTAAGGAGAGCCAACATGACTCTCCCCGCGTGTGGGATTCGCCGAATGACTCAACGATACCCACTAAAAACCCTCCTGAATTACAGTATATCAAAACATGTCTCCAAAACTAATGAAAACATTATAAAAAATGAAAGATGCCCTTAGCCTTCGCAACCAACAAGCGTAGAGATCGAAAAGAATAAGAGATGACCAAGGCAGGTCAGGAAAGAGAAAGGAAGGAGCCTCGCACAAGTAAGTGGAAGTAATGGCAGACTCGTACTTTCTAGATGTAAGTCTCCTGGGGGGAATATTCAACTCTTTAGGTATGAGTTGATTTCGTAAAGGGTGATAGTGAGAAGATTATATTTAACAATATTTCAATTAATACTATTTTATTGTAATTTACGTCCGAACTATGCATATATTTCTTCCGTGTACCCTACACGTGGAGAAGATATCTGATAACTTTGTTAGGTGAAAATGGCGACAGGTCAGGAATCGAACCCGGGTGTCCTGCTTTGATCGCAGGGGTGTTAACCACTACACCAACCGTTACGCAACTGTACATCTTTTCCACCCAGATCTAAACTCCGAATCCGAACTAATCAACCTTTTAAAAACTGTTGACGCGTCACAAGTGTACGCCGCCCCAGGGGCGGGTACCACCATGGAGGTTCTCGGTTCCGACTCGATCGCATACAGGTCAGTGGCTCCGTGAAGAATCTACTTCTCTCCTCCTTTTCCTCTTTCGCCAGGGGTCGCTTTCCGCTTTCGGTGGCGGAAGTGGGGCAAAGACCCGCACGTCGCATCCACGCGGAACAAACCTGCGGGCTTCCGCTTCCACCCCATTCGCTTCCTGTTGGCGCCGATGTCTCTTGCTCTAGAAGTTTCCATTTCTCTGCAGAACTCCCTCCGACAGTCGTTTCGCGCTGAGAGTTGGTTCGCAGCCACGGTAGACTCAGGTGCTGGGCGAAGACGGAAGTTCTCGCGGCGAGAGATGCGATTAATAATGCTGCGAGCGTTAGGATAATTTCTACCAGCCCAAGATTCATCTCTTACTTACTCAGCGGTGGTACCTATTTAAGAAACTGGCAGACTTAGATAATTAGCTGATCCACTCCCTCCGCGATAAAGCGCACTTACGAAATATATTGTTTGACGAAAGAGAATCAACACTTCATTAAAATTAAAACATAAATATAGTATAACATTTCCGCAAAAATGAAAATAATAACCTATTTTTAAAAGGGAGTTGGCGACTGCGCAATTTAATCTCTTGACATGAAAACAAGGGTCCATGCCATAAATTCCGATCCAGGACTCAAAAGAAGATTAAAAATTCTGCGCTACAAGGTAAATTTAAAATGCACCCCCCTCTAAAATAAGAACAAATAATGTGTAGCGGATTATTGTAATATCTAAAGAATTTCTTTTAGTGAATTATAGAATAATAACAAATACGTTCTGTTATCAATTCTTCTCATTATTCTCCGAACATTGCTACTGAATCGTATGTATTAAAATGAGTCAAAATTCGAAATTAATGAAAAGCTCCCAAATGCTTTCTCCCCTAGAGGAGTACCGAATGGTAACACAACACCATCTCTTTTAGAGGATTGGAATACGACCCACTTCACAATTCAAACAAGTACCATTCTTTGTACCATCGTTTGAACGGAGAAAAATGATCAGCAAATGGTCCAAATAGATGAAATCTGTAAGATTTTTAACATTCTTATTTTTCATTCTAAAATTGTTCGAATATTTTTTTCAAAATAAACAATGAAAATGAATGGAATGTCATCTTGTTTTCTTGAAAACTTTGTATTTGCAAGTCGAATCAAATAAATCAACGTAATTCAGATGAGTATGATTTCTTTAGCATTCCTCTCTTCAACATCCGTCTAATACCTTTTTTCATTGTTCATCCCATACAAACATCTACAGAATTGAAAAATTGTTATGTATTGTACTTCCCTGCGTTATGCTGACTTCGAAAGAAATTTTTGTGCTCACAGATCAAAATATCTGTACAATACTATTAAGAATATTTTTTTCATCTCACAAAAGTGATATATATGTTCGGGGTACTACTAGAAAGTTCTGCTATGATTTATTTCTTTAGATAAATTCGAAAGTTAACATTACTCTATTTTTGTGGAAGGTGGATAACTCTTCTAAAATTAGTTTCTTGACAATATATTGAAACTCCAAATTATTTTTACAGATTTTGAAATTTTTGGTAAATTTTTTTTCTAATTATCATGTAGTACAGATACGTCTTTGTTCCCCTTTCTTGAATGAGACAATACGTTATGTTTCCTCGGAATTAATTGAAACGCATTGTGCTGAATTCTAACTGAATATCAGCCTGACAGTTTTACGCATCATGGTGTATAAAATAATTTAGATACTAAATGAATTAACCCGTGTCTCATGTCATGACAACCATGTGATGAATAGTATTGGAATATAATAAAAGTAACCTTTACTCCACTTTTTTTCAAAGGAATAATGGAAGAACACTGGCCCTCAAATCCAGTAAATGAAGGTCAGCTCGGAGAACATTAAGAGATTTAG
Source organism: Laupala kohalensis (assembly GCA_002313205.1). Taxonomy (NCBI): domain Eukaryota; kingdom Metazoa; phylum Arthropoda; class Insecta; order Orthoptera; family Trigonidiidae; genus Laupala; species Laupala kohalensis. Next base: position 716,235 of record NNCF01128097.1, on the reverse strand, counting down.
AGCAACAGAAAAAGTCAGTCATCATCTCGCAACTTTCACTTGATTCGGGCAGCTCACTGCAGACTGGTGCTTAGTCTCTTCATAAACTTATAATAATTACATTCCAAATATTTATTAGTTACATTTTATCCGTCGCAAATAAAAATAACATGATTCGAGTCAAATCAAAAGAAACAACAGGAGACATCGAATCACTTTAAAAGTCATAAATATTCAAGTTACTTGAAAGGGTTGTTTTTCTTCTCAAATTAATCCATTAAACATATAATCTAATTTTTCTCATGAAAGAAGCCACTTTTTAAGATTATATAAAGGACATTTTGAAGAATTATTGTGATGTTTATGATTCTCGGTAGTTGCTTAAATATTTTTGGTCCTAGGAAAATAAAACTTTTCCTAAAAATTGTTTTATTTACATAAGGTCTCACAAACAATCCTAGAATTGCAATTCTTGTTCTGTTATGTACTCTATTAGTGCCGTAATTTCACATCGATTGGGGAAAAAATTAATAGTCCTTTTTTAATAATAAATTGAGTAATTGGCAGAATTTTTAATTCAACATAGAAGGGAAATGCTTTTCCTACATTTTGTTTAAAAGGAATAATTATTATGAGTGACTACTTCTGACTGAATCGTTACTTTCTCCCCCCCCCCCCGCATTATCAATACCGTAAGTGATTGTCCAGTGAATAAAGGCACTGTGCACAGAACGTAGTTGATCCTCAGTTTAAAAATTTCCTACGTTTCTTGGAATTTAAGAGTGAAACGTATTATTATGGAATTTCCATGACAATTTTTCATCTAGAACTACCTAAATATTACATAATAATAGTAATAATAATGTCTTTACTATGTGGCGAGGCTCGGGCCATCTGGCCCGCTCTTTCTCCTACTTACAAACATACATAATACTTAGATTAATATGGTCTTCTTGGTCTATTTTTGCACATGTGCGAGATATATCATCTGAATGGTATTCATTTTTAGTTTAAAATTTCAAGTCTAAATCACAAAAAAACAATCTATCTAAGTTGAAGTTAATAAAATTTTGCCGTAATCGATTGAAAAAAGAAACTTGTTGTACTTTATAAATAAGCGAGTGAGTAATTAGTAAAATACTTGCCTTCTCACGTTTTGTGTAAGAATTCTTATTCTTATGAGATGATTCTGAGTGACTATTAATGGCTGAATCATTATTTTGATCTCTCCCCTCCTGTACCATTAATAATTCTCGAGTGAATGACCTTAACTTGCACTGTGTGCGACCTGCAGCGCCCCAAGTGTGGCGGACGTCGTCTCTCCACAAGAAGCGGCGCAACTCAGATTCATCCCAACTGCGCTGACTTTTTTCTTTCCCGTCCGTCGGGGTTTCGAGGTTTCAACCGCCAACGCGGCGAGTGAAGACATCCTTCGCTTTAAAAAAAAAAAAAAAAAACTACAAGAAAAATCACATTAGTCATTATTCCCGACTGCATTTATAATTAACACCAAATCAAACGACCCTATTGTTAATGAACGGACATATAGTTACGCTGAAAACACATATAAATAAAATATCTTTCACAACGTGGATCATCTACAGGCAAAGAGTTCACATAAGTTGTGATACTCAAGAAAAACAATATGAGCTGGGTACGACAATGGTCAACAATAATAACTTTTTAAATGCATGACTTACTGTTACATTACTTACTATTTAAATGTAGTGGCAATTGTTTGATTCTGATGTATGTAATTTTTTCCATTCTTAATTTTTTTTAATGAAAAATATGATTTGTCTGTAAGGATTTATTTTATTTTATTTACTTTCTTTTAATCATTGCTTTACTTTGCTTCATTTTATTCATTGCAACTTTAATACTCATGTGTGTTTGGAAAGTAAGTAATGCACTTAAAGAGTGATGTATTGTTGTAGTGACCATTGTTGTACCTGTTTCGTGACGTGAGTACATTGTTGCTCTTTTGTCAATTTGCCTGAAGATGATCCGCAACAAAAGGATTGAAACGTTGTGAATGTTATTTTATTTATTTGTGTCTTTAGAGTAAATATGTCTGTTCTTAAAACAATAGGGTCGTTTGATTCGGCATTAAAAAACATTTAATTGTCGAGAAAAGTGCCGATTGTGAAAAAAATACTATATGTAGACTAATCTTTCCAGTTCAGGGGTTTCGAAAAATCTTATTCGATACAAGTTTCGTTTTCATAGTTTCAATTGTAGAGACGTTTGAATGGAACGACCCTGTCCAACATATCTTATCCCTCAGGCCATTTTCTCTTCACGTGGTCGGCACAGGATGGGGTTTGGCCTCACGAATAATGGGTCATATTTATTAATTTGTAATCTGATACTTTGATTGTCGCGAACAAATTTATATTATTTCAACCTGGAAAACTTAAATAATATATTTCTTTTTTCGAAAAGTATTTTTTTATATTTAGTATTCTACTAAAATATTTTCATATTGTAACGTACGACGTGGTGATTCCAAGAACGATTTGCTGGTTTCTTTGTTGTCGTGTAGCGTGAAATATTAATTGTGGCGGCATAATTCATAACACTAAGTTGTGGACCCCAGCGTTTGATGTAAAATACACAATTACTCGCGGCCGCTGGTTCGACAGCTCTGATCTGGAAGGTGATTTACTCATATACATTCGTGAACACATACATAATAGAAATTACAGATCTGAAAACATACATAAATTATATCTCAGTAGTAGGAGAACTATAAAATTACTATACTCTGGGATGTCAATCTAGAGATCATCCTGGTATGTTATCTTGTGGAAAACCCAGAAAAAAATCTTAATTCGGATGACGACTGAAGGCCGAACGCAAATATTAGATAATATATGTGTATAATAAATAATGACATAAAATACAATAAAGAAAAAATTCGACATACTATTACAGAATATTGCGAAGAAATTTTTACATTACAAGATTTATTCTTACAAATTTATTACATAACAAATAAAATTGAACTTTTATTGTGCTATAAAATCACATTTATTGTACTAAAGTAATTATAACAATTATACAATTAATATTAGATTGAATGAAATAAATTATATGGCATTATAAATACTTAGTATTTTTAATCAATATTATGGTTAAATATTAAGAAAAAAATGTTGTCACAGCAAAATACGAAATTATGTATACTACGTTGTGTATGTGTACTCCTTTTCTAACAAACAATTATTCAAATAATAAATTAATAAAGAGATACTAAAGTAAACCTTTCATAATTTAATGCAGCATGTCCCTCATAGTGTTACCACTATTGGCAGCACTAGCTGTAGTATCTCCCCTCGTGTTTTCGAGAGAAAATATTTCATTTTCATCCATATTACATCTACGTGTTGTCTTGGTACATCGCTACCCGGCGTGGTCGCTCGTCACCTAGGCACGTGGGATTCGTTTCCATTAAAAAATTGTAGCTTTTCACTGCAATGTCCCTGTTCGTATTGAAAGGTTAATCCCCCTCCTTCTAACTACTACTACTAACACCTCCACTTGGGCCAAGTTGTAGGAAAACCCAACTAAGTGGGACACCTATCCTACTACCATTCTACCCTCCTACCTCCTATCGCTCCTTGTAGATAACCTTCAATAGCACTTAGCTACATTTCGCATTCACAAATACTACAGTGAAAATGAAAAACATTACCTCTGGATTTGGAGTCAGTGTGGCTCAGTGGTACAGCGCCGAGTTGCTGGCTTGACTCCCAGGCCCACTGAATACGCTGTTAAATGAGTACCGACCGGAGCTGATCGCTGATCTCCTCCCCCATGTGATGAATCCAAGAAATTGCAGAACCCTAGTCTCCGCAAACCGCGTGTGCGCATGTTTAGACCTGTAGTGTGACTGTTTGACAAGTTTTCACATACACTAGAACTCCTTATAACCAGAAATCCTATTATTCTTCAAAAAGAACCTACAATTTCGTCAGGTTATCATAAATATCAGGAGTGTACAATTTCCTGACGTTATCACGTACTTCAGGTTTTGTACAATTATTGTACACATTGCAGTTGTCAATAAACACAACTGTTATATTTCTTGTGTTCGCGCCTCATCGCGTCACTGGTGCCCATACATTTCTTTACAATGAATAATTGTTACGGTGTTATGCACCAATTCTTAAAGGTTGTATCATGAATAAGCGATCGCTATACAGAACGGTATGAAGCGATATACACATGTAATGCTCATTGACAACTGCTGCCCGTGACAAAATCAATTATGTCGTACTGCATTTGAGGAATACAACGTGCATGTCTTAAGGACTAACGAGAATCCGGACATCGGGCACCTTGGTTGCCAAATATCTCCACCTCAGTCCTATGTCGCTCCTGAAGTTGTGGACGAATGTGGTCGCTCACTTACGCCAAAATGTAGAACAGNGGGGGGGGGGGGGTCATGGGCCCCAAAACGGATCGAAACAGTGTGTTCCGTTTTATATCGAAAATATTTAATTACGCGAAATTTTTAATTAGCGTCATTCTGTATTAATTACACCGTGTTGTTCACATTCCCAAGATACTCTTTCCACGAATTCATTTTTGCTCTTTAACTTTCCTTCTTGTTCCAACTTAATGTAGCCTTTTAGCTCTCAAGCGAAACGTCTTGAGAGGTGGGTAACGTATCTCGCTTGAGAATCGTTTTTCAATATCGAAAGTGATGAGGTTCCACGACGCTTCTTCTTCAAAATCAAAGAATCAATTTCGTCTCTCTTTATCTCTTTCCAGTTTTTTTGCTTCCATCTTCACTTCAATACGATTTTTTTCTTCCGTACGTCTGTGAAGTTTGTACCGCCACTTAGTTATAAAGTAAAATAAATTGTTCTTTAATTTTATTCAATTTATGTTCTAATTTCATCCGCTAATAATATATTTTCTAGTGTATTTCAAAACCAGAAAAAATGCTCACACAATGAAGACATAATAAGCACATGGTTATTGTATAAAAGTCTGGTTTTATTACAGGTGGGGGGGGGGATACAAAGAGGAAGTTCCGCTGCTATAAAAATATTAGACTTAGGTAAGAAAATTCTACACAGTTACACTTTGTGTGCGGAAAAAAATTCTGTGATCGTTTGGAAAGCAGAATAATAGGGGTTCTAGTGAAACGTTCACCTGACACATCCGCCTATGAGAAAATCAGACTTAGGAAAAAACTTTTACACTATAATTTGGGGCTAATTATATTGTGTTCATTATGTGCTCGTTCGATGACGACAGTGGGGGCACACAATGATCGCACATAGGCTGATTTCATAATAGGTGAATGTGAGCTTTCCGCTATCACAACTACTTTTGTCCCACAGTTATTTATTATCTATTGTAACAAAGTGGGAGTGTCATTTTGTCAGACGTTTCGTATTTTTGTTTCGGCTCAGTTCGTTTGCGTACGTCTCTTTAGCACAAGAAAATCACGAAGACCGACAGCGGTGGAAGGAAGGTCTAGTGGTAGCGTCTTCTCTTCCACGATCCCATTGGCTGAGCGGGAGAGCGTGGGTTCAAACCCTGCTCAGCAGAATTAGGTTAGGTTTTCAGCAGGAGTTTCCCTCACCTACTCCAGACATGTGTCGGTTCGCTACCATAAGTTCCCTGGCAACCCAACACCTCTTCTTCCCAATTCCCTTACTCAAGTCTAACGGTTAGGTGGAAGAGGAGCCCTCATGGCCTCAATCCATTTTGCCAAAAAGCATAAAATAATAAATAAATAAAGGAGATTAAACTATTTGCAAAGAGTGATACGGACAGTAAACGGAACTCGAGAATTTCAAGGCGTATGTTGACCGTAAACCCCATTAACTATTAATTTTGTTATGTATTATTTTGTAATATCTGATTGATAACAACCCTCTTGAATTTTCAAAACTAGTGGTGAAAAACCATTGCACACACTTTCTCATATACGTTTCTCAGCTTGGACTAGAGTTCGGCATTATTATAGTCTATTTCAAAAGATATATGTATTAATAAATATAAAGATAAATAGGATATTATTAAGCCAGCAGACCATAAATATTCTTATATAACTTAACTAAGAACTAAAGAGTGAATATTTTGCTATTTGAAATTTAAACATTATATTAATAAACATTAATCGTATCTATTAAATAGTTCAGATAAATAGCTGATACTGTTTGTTTTATTTACTTCCTGTTATTTCGTAACGCTCCTCATCTATCTCGTCCAAGAATTCTGTAAATGTTAAAATATATTATTTACAATAATATTGCTTTTGAACTTTGAAACTGCTGTAATGCATTAAATTTTTAAAAATTCATATAAAATAAACAAAAAGATTTATCACACATTACCTTCAAAAAAATCACGTAGCCCAATTAATTCTACAAACAATAGGAAATAATATAAAATAACATCCTCACGCATCAAATAATATGCATGAACATATAAATATGACACACAGCATGCACAAGTTAACAAGAATTTCCGGCAAAACGAGCTGTGGACACATCTGGTACGTAAAGTTACGCTGCAAAATGATGCAGCGTCACCGGATGTGACGTTACGACAAGTGCGTAGAGGTCAAGCTGGTGGAAGATTCAAGTTACCGAAAGAAACATGATGCAGACATTCCTCTGTTCTCCTTTTAAAAGTAACATTAAAATGACACATCTACAAACATATGCTCTTTGGATTCACAAACTTAAAACTACGCGCCATATACATAAATATTAAGAATATTAATTTAATCCACCTCTGCTTCATCCATGTGTAATAATATTCAAGGTTCTAGAAATAGTAAACAAATAGGTGACTGTAGCAGATAGAAATTCTTTTACTGCATCTACACAAAACTTTCAAGCCAAATACCGCTAATGCAGATGTAATGCATACTAATTGAACATTACATACAGAAAATTACAGCAAAATCGTTGGACCAGTTTTTGAAAAATATTCAAAAATATGTTTTGTCCTTCATGTGAAGTGCCCTTTGTGTTCAAGTAAAAAGAAATTGAAAACGCGTGCATATGTTAGAAGTAAATTCTACCCTAAATATGAAACATGAAAAAAAAAATATTTTACCATTCGGTCAGGAGTGCTGCGCACAGAGGGACGGACCAGACGGACGTTCAGCCAAAAACGACTCTTTGGAAGTCAGGGGTCTCCGAAACGGATATTTCCGCAAAAATCTCTTTTTCGAATTTCGTTTTCGATTACAATACTTTCTATACACTACGTATATGAGAAAGTAAAAAATATACATGGTAATGAACTATATCATTTTTTTGTTTTACAAGAGAAAGAAATGATAAAATAAACCATTTTTATATTACGGAGTAATTACATCTTATAGTAGCAATATAGAAATTTACAGTTCGTAGAATAAATTATATCTAGAAAGGTACTACAGATAAAACGACATAGACAGATGAGTTATTAGAATAATTTTTTGCCACAAACTGAAAAATATTACCCGCATTATTGTTCTTCTATTCGTTATGGTAACAATTTTGTTTCAGACTAATAAAATGTTTTTACCTCTTTTTACAAATGCAATTATTTTGTTTATTTTTTGTTTCATTTAATGTCTTCGAATTCATCGTTGACACGACTCTCTTTGTCCTCTGTCGCGCTGTTATTCAGTTTTGAATAAATGAAACAATATTAAGGTTCAATTTCTGTTCCACTGGGACCACATAAGGGAAACAGGCGCGTAGCATGTTTCTTCTCGGGCGCCTTCGTTTCGACCTTGTGATTTATAACTTTCTCGATAATAAGAAACAACATGTCATTTTATAGAGCACAATTCTTATATTGTATTGATTTCGAACGTCCATTGGATAGAGTGGTACGAAAACACTTTTGATTCATTCTTAGAAAGCGAATGGGCTCCTAAGGGATATCCATATTGTCAACAAATTGTGTGTAACTTAAGAGATTTAATAAATGTATGTTCCGGTATACAGGTTTAATACTAAGTTCCTATGTATAAATCATTACATAAATCTATTTTATCCTTTATTACTTTTCTTAAATAATTCTGAATAATATACGTAAATTATCATTCTTCAATGCGCATTGATATGCAATGAAAACGTATGAAACATATTGATTCGTCGTAACAACTGCGAATTAAACTGCATGACCAACAAAACAAATAACATGAAAATAGAAATAAGGTAACGATAATAAATCACAATGTATGCTTATTAGTGGATTGAAGAAATTACGGAAATAATTCAACGTTTATAACCCTTTGAGTTTTCAACATCATAAATATTAAACATAAAAACAATACTGTTCTATATTGGTAAGAAAAGATGAATTTCCAAACTTTTTCATTCATCTGTATTTATTTATTTATTAATATTTTTATTCTTTAGTGTCTCCTCCATGACGTCACAAGGGCTTCCACTATTTCAGCCCGGAAACGGACACGTCAGTTCTTTTCAATTTCTTTAAACTTAAGTCTATCGCCAACCTGTGACATCAATTCAATTCACTTTTGCTCTTGTGGCGCTATTCTGTTCTTTCTGCGTCGAGCAAAGGGTGGAATGAATATTACCTTGTGTGTTACTTTGTTGTATTTCTTTACAGTAAATATTAGCTTTTTGTGACTACTATTAATATTTATTTGATTGTTCCATAAATTTTTAGAAGTTGACAGTTCCTGTAGGGCAGTCACATTGCATAATCTTCGGCAAACGTTGCGTGACTTACTGTGGGACAACACTCCAATTTAGTCAAATCACTGATATATGTATAATTTTTTTCTTTATTTATTTGGTAATTGTCATAAAACACAGATATATGAATACTAATGATGAAAAAATGATGATTTAATTTCCATATATCAGATAATAGCATAGTCTAAACAATATTCAGGAACTCTGTTGACTCGTTTGAAGTGCACAAGAGAGCATCAGAACAAACATGGCGGCCGAGGGAACCGTTTTCGTAATTTATGCATCTCACGTCGGAAAAAGTGAAATATCCGGTGACCTGTAGATAAAAAAGATGTAAAAAAATATACGAAATATTTACTGCAAATCAAAGTAAACTTCCATCACTTTCGTGATTGAAAAGTTGGCCTTATTTTGCAAATACGTGTTTTCTCCATAAGACGCAATGAATCACACCATCAATTATAATTGCAATTATTTCATTTAAATGACCGGTGAAGTATGTTTTTCTAACGTTGACCCACAACAAGAACATGTTACTCTTCATTTAAGCCGATTTATGGTATTTTAGTGATTTAGTTTTACCCACGCTTGTACTACCTCAGTAGCTAATAGCTAACACTTCGATACCCAAGTATCACCCTCCTTCAGAGTCCCCTGCAATCACGTGTGGTGTTCGTTTGTTTGCAGCTGCTCAGGTTTTTTCGTTTCTGATTTTTTTTTCGTGAAAAAAAAATCCTAATCTCTCTTTCGTCGCGTCTGTCGCGTGTTGAAATTTCGTCTCATTGATTCGCGATGAAATGATGGGGAGCGAGAAGTGAATCGGAATATAGCGGCGACGAACGCAGTTGGGCGTAAGACGTAACGCAGCACCGAAGTGATTGGATGCAATTGGATTAACAACAAATGCCGACAAGTTCAGCAGAGAGACACTTCTGTCTGCATGAGGAAGAAGAAGAGAGATTGAGGCGAAACAATTAGTGCCCTAAAGTGTAGAATAATTACCGTACCAGCATACACTAGGACAGGTTCAGTTTAAAACATTCCTTAGTCATTCGGAATATTGCTAGCCCTACTGACAAAAAAAAACGAATTTGAGAAAGAATTCATCATAAAATTGGATCCGAGGATCTTAGGGGTTACTGGATCAGTACGGTATCTACAGATATCTATAGCACTACTACACTATAAAATACTACACCACCGTCATCAGTTACAGAAGGTCACATTGTGTAGGTATGTACGTTATAAGTACATTTTCCTTCAGTTAAAATTTCTCTCTTGGTTGATGGGAATATTGTAATATTATATTGAAGCCCGAAAATTGAAGTAGAATTTCCCCTGTTTTCAGAATGGTTTACCCAGATTCATGTAACATGTTCTCATAATATTCTGCTTAAATATATCTAGAAGTGATGGTAAATATTCCTCTGATGAATGTACATTTCTGACCTAACTCTCTCCAAATCTTGAAGATGAAGACAAGTAAATGAATAGTAAATAAAGGGAGGTACAAAAACATCCATATTTTGGAGTGGCGACCAATATTCTAATATTCTTTGTAAATTATTAAAGCAAAATGGCTTAGTCAATCCGACATCACCCTGACTATTTGAAAGTATGTAGAAATTATCTCGTAAATAGAGATACTTAACCTGAGATTAAGAGGGGTTTTCTATGACAAGTGGTCACCTGACATCGGGGTCAATCCACGTCGAAACGTAGTGAGTTAAAAAAAATAAAAATATTATTCGTCCGTAAAAGGTCGAAAGTTTTTAAATATTTATTTAATAAGTGATCTTTTCTTCTCCATTCTGACAGTGGGCTTATTTAAGACTGAACACACGCGCTAGCACTCTCTGACGAGTATCCTGTGAACATGAAGGGGTATCATGGTGCAAATACATCTCAAAACATGGAAGTTATGTTACGTCAGACGACGTGAGAGAGCCTCGACTTTTGCGTTGCTGTGTAGGCGTAAATAGATAATCAGAATTTTAATTTCTTTATCTTGTATCCTTAATTTATCTCGTAAAAATTAACTCTATTTCTGAAAATGTGTCATTTAGTACGGAATGTCGGAAGGAGTTTTCACAAAATTGTCCTTCGCATATTTCCTTTGGAGTCCACTCTGCACCACGGAGGTATTCAGAGAAGCACGAGGAGATAAAATGAATTTTAAAATCAAATATTTTGTTAATAACACTGGTAGTTAAATGAGAATATAAAATAAGCATTTCTCATTATACTCTTTGTGAAAATACTCTCCAAAATTAAAATAATTTAGATGTAGTCATTTTCTTTTCGTTGACAACACCGTATTAAACGAATGTTGTGGGTGGTGTAGGATTAGTAACAGAGTTTACTCTTTTACATACAACTCTTCCTGTTCCTATCGTAGAAACACGCGTGAGGAGTAAACGCAGTGAAGGGTCGAAAAGCGATGTATAGTCTTCAGGTTCTGCGCTGAGCTTAAGGTAGAACTAAACATCTCAAATCGGCAAAAGAATAAACAGAGTATTTATTGTGATTTCAATTTTTAAAAACTTACTTTACCGTCCATTGAAATGAAATAATAGCAATAATATAAATGATGGTGTAATATACTGCGTCTTATGGGGGAAACACTTATTTTCGAAATAATACCAACTTTTGAATTACGAAAGAGATGGAAGTTTTCTTTAATTTGTAGAGTAATTTTCCGCCATAATTATTTTGTACATCACTTTTACCTCCATCAAAACGGGACATTTGAGAAAGATATTTCACTTTGTCCAAAGAGGTGAGATGCATTTCAGACGAGTTAAGCGTGTTGTTGAATATTATTAACTGATAGATACAAACTAAATTACGTTTTTTCTTAATCAGTATTACTCACATCGTTGTGTTTCGTAATATTAGGATAAAAATTAAGGAAACAATTATCCTGGTCCGGGTTTTTCTCCGTTTTTCCTTCGGGTAGAGGCGGATTTTCTATACAGGTTCTCTAGGCTTTGTCTAGGGGCGTGTTTATTGTAACAATAAATCGTGAATTTAGTGGGTTTTTTTTCAACTCTTATGATTTTTAAACACAATACTCAGAATAATCTATAGTTCGATAATAACTTGTACATGTAAATTTACAAACATATTTGCGTTAAATTACAAACATATTGACATTATATATGTATTATAACTCGCAGCTAACTTTTTATCTTATCTAGGAACTTTTGCTGAAATTTTTGAATCCGCCTCTGCCTTAGGGCCCTTGATCGGAATTGATGGGATGGTCCCTTGCTTCCTTCCGGAGAGTAAATTAGTTTATTGTCCTCCACGTGGTCATACGCAGTTTGTACATTTTTTTGACAATAAATTTATTATTATTATTATTATCAAACGTGTTGAAAGGGATACAGGGGCACGCGAGGAATACGACTCCTTTAGAAAACTGTGGTTCACAGATTTGTCGCCGATGTTTCGAAGTAAACGGACGACGGAACATACGAAGCAACACACCAAAAGCGAATTCGAGAGGAGAAGGACACGTAAAGGAAATGAGATGTAATCGCAATTTCACACCAAGTCACTGAATATCGATTAACGATCAGCTTTGGAAGGATATTCGTACGAATTTACTGATAAAAGCTTTCAATGGTAGTGATAAATGCAATCTATCAACTTTTCAAAACTTGCAAATAGCATTTTCTCGCTGTTTCTCCTAATTGAATTCCCGTGTATCTGGTTTGTTGAGAAGCATAACATTCAGTTATAAGATTAACACAATTTAATTGTAAAGATTAACTAGTTAGAAATTAAAGAGCGATGCCATTATATTGAATTTGAAATAAATGTATTTTGCATGTCAATGATTGGAAAATCGCTCCGGGATATACGGGGCCGAAGGCGTGGCCGGGGGCGGGGCCGGGGG
>NNCF01128097.1:684949-698628 GCA_002313205.1 Laupala kohalensis | reverse complement strand
TGATAATTAGAAAAATGTGAATACACCTTGTGGAGCTAGCGACGCGAAACTTGTCAGAGATAATTGATTGGCGGAATGCACCGTGCATAAATTTTAAGTGGAGTGGGGAGAATTGCTGAGAAGGAGGAAATGCGACAGGTATCGCTCGCAATCTTACGTGAATCGTCAGAGAGTACGGTTTGAGTTGAATATTTTAAGAAGCGTTGTATCGGACGATCCGTGGATCAAAAGAAAGAACGTAAGAACGCAGTTTGAAAGAATCATATTTTGTGGTCCGTATCGCAATTGAATTATATAACGAACATCTGAGATAGACGCAAGTTTGAACGCGTACGAAAGATTATTCGAGGGCTTCAAGTGAAGCCATTTATGCGTTGTAAAAGTTTCCGAAATAAGAATTAGACGAAACACGAAAACGGTAGCACGTCGGTGACCGTAATAACTCGCCGTGAACTCGAATGAGGACGAACGAACGATTGGAGAACAGCATCGCGAGCAGTCGGCTGATTCAAGGTTGCAGTAGGAGCCGAGTAGCGGTAGCAGACTTCGCTGGGAAGCAGGTGTGTGTTTCTGGCACGCTGATTTTGGACACGATTTCGAAGAACGTATTCTGGGTGTGAGTATACGTCTTTGTGAGACGAACATTTACACGCAGTGATTTCAATGATTAGGTATTTGCATACCTCTGTAATTCAGTGAGAAGCTAGTATCTTGTAAAAGAGAAAGGCTCATTGGAATCGAGTTTGTCGTACTTGTATTAAATTTTGTCTTCCGAGAAGAAAGAAGAGACAAGAAGGTGTTAAAAGAACTATTAAATTTCCTCTGCCGTAAAAGACAAAGTAATGCTCATATCGTGCTTGTTTTGATTTTTTTTTTTGATAAAGATTTATTGTATAATTTGTAAATGTAAATGCACGGACGTATTAAATGAGCAAGATGTAATATTGCGTAACAAATTGCAGGGTATTTTTTTGTTCTTGTATTGTGTTGGAAGCGAATTTATATGTTTTCATGTACATTTCATGTAAATATTTTATGCCAGGAAAATCGCGGAATAAATTGTGGTAATCAAATCAGAAGTACCGAATCCTTATATGTATGAACATGAGCACAATTTGAGGTGAGAGTGAACATGTGGTGCGGGACGCGTCGACGCCACGCGCTTATTGAAAAACCAATGTGTCGATTCCGAGGCTACGTTGTCATCCACTCTCGTAGCCATTCGTCATTGAAAACGGAATTTCCTGGAACTGCAACTGCGAAGAGAAGTTTGTAATTCACGACTCGTCGTCGAAGAGCTTTTCAGTTGTCACAAAAAAATCTCATTTGTCATTTGAAACTTCAGCGAAGGAAAAAAAAATAGCTTTCTCAAGGAAACGTCTAATGTTTACCCGAATAAAAGTGTGAGATGTATATACATTTATCTTCGTCGCGATGTGTATGGATTTAAAACTTAAAGCTTTTCAAAATATTTATGAGGACGCGAAACAATTTTTCATCAGGTTTTCATATTAAAGAAAAATAATAATAAATTTTGCTACACTTTTCCATATATTAGTGACTTGCACACTTAATTAGTCCGACTTCTCGATTACAGCTATTACGATTGCATAATTTGTAAGTAAACAGTATTTTACCGATGCTTTAAATTTGAACCCCAAGATAATCAAGAACCCAGTAATTCATTAGAATAGAAGGTTACTTTCGTCAGATTACTTCAGTTTGGTTTCTTTTGGTCAACTGCTTTTTTTTTTGTAATTTGAAAATTGAAAAAAAAAAATTTAAAAAATAAAGCTAATATTATTGTTTACCAGCTCAATGCACACGGGTATATTTGAAGATTTTTGAATAGTTTCTTTCCTAACAAAACACAAGAAGATCGCGTTGAACAAAGTCGACACAGAGACAAAATGAAGATTACTTTTTCTTTGATCACTCGAATTTCATTAAGGTTTTCTTTACCAATCTGAGTTGCGAACCGAATTTCCTTTTTTTAACAATAATATTTATTTATTCCTTTTCAAATTTTGTACGATGAACTTAAAAAAAATATTTATTGGAATACACCACTAAACGCGGCTAACTGAAGCAAAACGACATGTATTTTTTATGAATTCGGGGTCACGAGTCGAGAGAAAGCAAAACACTTTCGACGAAGAAAAGAAAAGAGAAACAGTCGCTTTGTGACGTGAGGAATTAATTAATGAAGTGAAAACTGATTTGTCTTTTTTTTTAGGTTTTGTGTTTTATTTATATTGAATATTTCTTTCTATTAATTTTTACGAATTTATAGTAATGATTTATTTTTTAATTCAATGACGCCCGCACTCGAGACTTCTTTTTGAAATACTTCTTTTAGATGACGCCCATGAGCAGCGGCGGATCTAGACCGTAATCAAGGGGGGGGGGCGCTAGCCGGGGAGCACTTTTGTTTAGAAACTAAGGTTTAGAACACAAATTTTATAAATATAACCTTAAAATTAAAAAGCATAAAATAAATAATTAAAAATTAACAATGGTATTATTAATAACATCAATTATTTATTGAAGTTACTAATATGGTATTATTAATTTTATTAATCTGGTGTCATTAATTTTATTATTTTGGTATTATTAATATCAATAACAGTTATATTATTAATAACAGTTAATAATGTGGAAAAACGTTTACGAAGAACGCTATTTATGAACCTCAATTAAATTTTTGAATCCGTCTCTGCCTTAGGGCCCTTGATCGGAATTGATGGGATGGTCCCTTGCTTTCTTCCGGAGAGTATTGGCCTCCACGTGGTCATACGCAGTTTGTACTGTTTTTTTTGACAATAAATTTATTATTATTATCTCTTAAGAGTTCATGTCCATTGGGGGAGGGGTTATTGCTCCCACGACGTGCACTCATATATTTATTGACATCATAAACCCGTGCACTTTGCTTTTCCTGTGTATTTCGATTACAATAAGCGAAAGCATTTTATTCGAATCGCGGTTATTCCATCACTATATTTCGGTTAGTTCTCTCTTATCCGCGCGTAAAGTCGAATCATCCTCACGCGTGCGTGGTGTGTAGCCGACCACATGTGATTCGGTCACGCAAGCATTTGTCACTCGCCGGAAGTAACGAGTGTGCGCTACACCACCGACGCAGTCACTTGTTCAACCCCCGCCCCCCACCCCCCACCTCCCCAACCCTCCTGAATCGGTTAGGAGAGATGTCACGAAATCTCATTCGAAATTGCAGCTTGAAATACAATGGCAGCTCTTTTGTGTCACACGCCGACCTCACTTGTGGTACGTGTGCGGAGTAGAATGGAATAAAATAAATCACGAAAGACTTTTAAGGACCTTTTATGGACTTTGAATAATATTTATATATTTTGTGCTAAGAGAAGTCACGACGTTTCGGCTTCGTTTCAAGTCGTCGTCAGGAGATTCTAATAATAATAATAATAACAACAAATTATAACTGAACATAATATAAAACATAAATATAAACACAAAATATGTTTACAAAAAAGTAGAAACTCCACAAATGTGTTCCAATCATGTATTGTATACGCCAGATAGCATTTCAGTGTCTGTGCGCATACTGAAAGATCCCTCTGTATTAAAAAAAATATCATTTCTGAAACACAACGTTTGAAACAATGAACTTCTTTGTCTAAAATTAATGTATTTTCCCAATCCATCAAGTGGCTATTATTAATGCCATGTAATATTCGTCCATAAAAGATCGGAAGTCTTTCATCATTTATGAAATTACAAACATATTGACATTCAATTAGTTTTATAATTCGCAGCTAACTTTTTATCTTATCTAGGAACTTATGCAAAAAAGAATTTGAATCCGCCTCTGCCTTAGGGCCCTTGATCGGAATTGATGGAATACGTCCGTTGCTTGCTTCCGGAGAGTAAATTAGTTTATTGTCCTCCACGTGGTCATACGCAGTTTGTACTGTTTTTTGACAATAAATTTATTATTATTATGAAATTAGATGATGTAATGGACGTTAGTTGTAGTAGGATACAATGATGGTGATTGCGGTCTTTGAAATCTTCAATTCGCTATTTTCACTTTTTCCATTTGTTAAGTTTAAAATTCCAAATCATGCAGCTGTTAGTAACATAAAGCAGTTCTCGATAAATCATTATTCCCGATTAATTAAAATTCAAAACCCGATGTGCTTTCTCTACACTATTGACAGTGTCTTCCTCGCCTATTTTCTGTGATACTGTGAGTATAATAAATACTTCTACTGGAACTTTCGAGCATAAACTTTCTCGCTTCCGGAGAGAGAATTTCTTTCTCCTTCACGTGGTCGTCGTCTGCATTTTGTAACTTTTTTTTTTTTTTTGTAATATGTTTATTTATCTAATTTCAAATCTTGAAAAATTAGATTTATTTCCTGGCAGGAACAAGATAATATATATCTTAGGCAGCTTCAAACACTTCAAATTACAAAAACCCTCAAATTCATAAAAATAATGCTGATCAGATATTTTTGTTTTTGTTTTACTCCTTTCGCGGAATATTAAACTCACGCTCTCTCTCTCTCTCTCTCTCTCTCTCTGTCGATGATGTGAAATTAAAAAAAAAAAAAAAAAAATTGTCCCAATGAAGAACAAAAGGTCTCTAATTATGTGATTGGGTAAAGGAAGGATAAAGCGTTTATAAACTAGTCATGTTGTTTTGTACATTGAGTCAACATTGCAAACTGCGAAGTGATAATCTGTTTCTGTCGTTGAAATGAGTAATACGGGAAAAGGTATTAATGTGGAAACCCGTATAACTTTTAAAATAATGGCAGCTTCCCTACTAGATATAAATTCAGTCTTATGGTTCCGTATACTTCGCTAAAATTTTAAGTAAATGTAGACGTCCAACTTATAGAGGCGAAAACACACAAGCATTCCTCAAAATATGAAGAAAACCTTTTTCTCCTAGTAGTGAAATTAATTCGTTGGGTTTCATTTGAAAAAAAAGTAATAATAAAAATGATAATAATCATTGTTTTTATAAAAAGCTGTGGCTGAAAGTATCCCGATGGCACCTGAGAACATCCGCGTATTGACAGTAAAAATACAAAAAACCAGAAACGAAAAACCTAAACGAACGTACAGAGAATTTAGAAATTTAGAAATTTAGAAATTTAGAAATTTAGAAATTTAGAAATTTAGAAATTTAGAAATTTAGAAATTTAGAAATTTAGAAATTTAGAAATTTAGAAATTTAGAAATTTAGAAATTTAGAAATTTAGAAATTTAGAAATTTAGAAATTTAGAAATTTAGAAATTTAGAAATTTAGAAATTTAGAAATTTAGAAATATCATGAAAGCATCTTTGTATCAGTTTATCGTATTGCGTCCCTTATTTTAGTTTTAAAACTATGCAGATTGAAGGGAAAGTCTCCCGCACTGTTGCAGGTAACTCATTCCTGGAAACTATCGTTCTGTCAATGAAAGAGAATTTTCCAATATCTCTCTTTTGCTCTCATCGTTACGGCCGCGGTAAGTCCATTTTGCAAGTCGCCTCTTCTTCCTGTCAACCCCTGCTGGCTGCCACCCTCCCACCGCTGTGCCGTGCGCAGTCTTCGACCGCGGTCTGATCTAAGGTCAGCGCCTGTGGTCGTTTTGTGCCCAAATCCCCATGACACTGCAAATCTTCTTCGACAATTCAAACAGTGCGTGCCGCCTGGTTCACTTATCTCCTGTCTGGCGATGTGTCTCAGGTCGTCCGGGGTTTAGGTCTGGGTGGAAACGGGGTACAGCTGTAACGTACGCGTTCTCTCCGAGAATATGAATATATCGGTTTAACAGTTCCCACCATTTTGTCGAAATCGAAGTGTGTTTTTCCGCGAAACGCATTAAGGAAACCCTGGAACTCAGTTTCAATGTTCTGTCCTCGTCCAGCAGACACCCGCTCCGACGTAATTTTTCATCTCGGTCACATCGTTGGAATTGTAGAACTCCTTCCCGCTGGAAGATTGATTCTGCGTGAAAATATATGACCGCAATTTGGTTCCATTGAACACGAGAGAGCGAAGAGAGTGCTGGCCAATGACGCGTCAGTTTGGTCACTGGCGGGACATGAAAGGAAATGTGATGGGACTGGAGGTTCCTTATGGGATAAAAGCGATCTGACGCTGATGGGGGAAGGGAATGGGCTCTTCGTAACGTCACGTGCGGAAGAACCGAGGAGAATAAAACGAACGTGAAACGCCAATTGAAAATATCCATTTTCTGATTGTCTTCAATCTCCTAAATGTTCTATTAAATGATATGTCTTTCTACTTTCTCTTATACGTAGTATATAGAAAATTTTGTAATCGTGAAAAAATTCGAAAGCGAAATTTCGACGAAGATGTCCGTTTGGATTTCTCTGATTCAGAAAAAGAGGTTATTGGCATAACGTCCGCCTGCGTGTCCGTCTGTGCGCAGCGATTCTGAGTAAATGGTGGAATCAATTTAATTCACATTTCATATTTACGGTAGAATTTACTTTTAGTCGACCCACGAGAAAAAAAAATTTTTTACTTCAAAACAAAGGGTACTTAACAAGAAGGTCAAAGTAGTCTTTTCAGTGTTTCTCAAAAACGACTCCAATGATTTTGCTTAAATTTTCTGTACGTAAAGTTCAATTCGTGTGCATTACATCCGTATTAGCGGTATTTCGCTCGGAAGTTCAGTATAGACGCAGTAAAATAATTTATGAGTGCTAAACTTACACATTAGTTTACTGTTTCTAGAATCGTGAATAATATTTAGCAGTGTAAATGGACCAAGCAGACGTAGAATACACTTTTCGTAAACTCAAATGAAAGATATGATAATGATAAAATACATAGGAGGACAGAAAACGCAAACTGCAGATACGAAAATACATCGATTCCTCTCTATAACGAAATTACATTTACATAACACTTTTACGATATTTTTTGTCACCCAATGCTGCAGATGAAAAAACATATATGACATGAATTGAAAATGGTTGTAGAGGTTATATTGTAAACTAGAGGTTATATTGTAAAATTCCACAATATTAAAAGACGAATACTATGATCTGTTATTAAACTGAAAACATTTTGACTATGACTAAATTCCCTCAGAAGAATGTATAAGATGTTGAATACTTTTATGTTTAACCACCTTAATAATTTTAAGTTCCCTTGAGAAAACCCATGAGATGTAGGAGAGACGTTAGACCTCGAAACGTTGGCTGATTTTAAAAGAAATGTGTAATTTTAAAATCCATCAACCGATTTCCTTATATTTATGAAGATTTAATTGAATTAACAGAAATTTTTGATTGTCAATGAAAAATAATAGATATAAATTAATAGAAGATATAAAACACCGGTTCGGTTTATTCCCAAGGTAAACTTCTTCAACCGAAGTCATCTCGATATAATTTGCATTATTTTATCAGTCGAAATTCTTGAGGGCGTTTAGATCACAATAAATACATCCTTCTTCAGATCGCCAACGTTTCGTCTTTTATAAAGAAGTCATATTAAGGATTATTTATACGTTCGTCAACTTTATAAAAAACAATTTTTTTTTTCACTAAATGCTAACCAAAGAACCTATTCAATAATAAGACAGAGCTAAAATAGTACATAACTAGAATGATCATGCATATATTAGCTACATATTGCGACCGTAATTGAAATTAAATCATATTATTTACCATTAATTAACTTACTGATTCTTTAGTGCACGAACATATTGTAATTGCCAAATTTACTGAATGCGGAATTCGATTTCAGAATTGAAAAAAACAAAATAACTATTTCTATAATTATTGTAAGTAACGATTATGTTTCTATTACATCATACAATTGTAGTATAAATCTCTTTCATGTACAGGAATTTTTTTAAAAATTACAGTGCACTGCATTTAAGAAACACTCAAAGTATACGAAATGTATTAGTGTTTTTCGTGTTGCCTGCTCTGTAATCGAATATAAAAACTGATAGTGGAGGTTAAGTACTGCTTTGCTGTACAGTGCGGGTTCCATATTTCGTTTGACTGAACTGAGTTTCTCAACAGTGGATTACAGATCAACGTCGGTTTGGTTCCTTAACTTGAAGACAAATATATTTTTGTTCCTCCGAGAGCCAAGTGGGGTAGAAAATGGACCCTGCCTTAAAATTACTTCGGGGTGTGATTCATTTTTTAATGTTCTTATGAAATGTAGTTTAAAGGTTTATGTACAGTTTATCTACCTCTTTTTTCTTAATTTCAAAATTGTGTGTGATCGCGATCGGGGAACGCATCCTCATTACTTTCATTATCACTTTTGCACTTTCTTTGTCTATTTCTTCTCTTGTGAGGAAGAAACGCAAACATGCGCTTCTATTTCCACGTCGGTGAAAAGTGCTCGCAATATGCTCACTATAGCAGGGGTCGGCAACTTTTTGGGCCGCGGGTCGAAATCAACCAAAATGTGAGTATTAAAGAGGCGTTTGGGTCAGAGATATTTTCGACATGGATCTTATATACATAAACACTTATCTGTATAAGGTCGATGGTAATCGAACTAAAATGTTGTTCTTAGTATCTATTTTCAATTGTTTTTAATTCTCAAAATGTTTGTTTCATGTTTATGTTTTATAATTTATTATTCTATATTTTCGGAACTGAAGTGGGTCACTTGAAATTATCAAATGGGTCACTCGGTGACCCTCGAGTCGTAGGTTGCCGACCCCTATACTATAGTCTTTGTAGGAAACGCAGTTAAATGCAGGTTGAGTAAATAATTTTCTAACAAAAAGTTCGAGTCTTAACCACACATGTGATTGAAACATTTTTTTGTTTCTTCTTACTACTGTGTTCGCAGCGAAAAAAAAAAGTAATGAGGGAGGAACCTACAGAGCACGCGAGAGTGAAGGTGCCAATGCTAAGGGGTTGCCACCTCTTCCACACGTGCTGTACACACGTGGGCGTTTAACTCGTGTGTCAGCAGAATTTTAGTGAGTTTACGTTCGGAAGCTACCACTTACATCAGCCTATTCGTAATTGATATACGAACTCTGATGGACAGAGGGCTTGATCCTTAACCTTTGGCTGAAAGAACAGTTGCCTAAAGTTAGCTTTTGCAACGGGTTAGAGCAGTCTTTGTGTGGATGCCGTGGCATGTCGCCTGGAATGAGTGGATCTACGGTAGGCCATCCCAACCCCCGAAGCAGACATGAGACAACACACTTTCGCTCCATTGGTTACATCTCGTTACAATTCTTTCCCCGCGAGGAACTTAATGACCAATCTTTGAGGACCGTAATGACAGATGTCGACGACCACTTGAGATCCGTTGGAGATCCACTGTGCAAAGTCATCTAAACTCATCATTCTGCTTGCGTTTCGATAGAGCTGTGACAGTTACAAAGAGAACGTCATTTCCAAAATGGCGCCTCCCTCTCCCACCCCCACCCAATCGAATAAAAAAAAAGAGGCATTGCGCATCCCGACAGCGGCGGACAGACAATCCAGAAGCGCGGGGAGCAGAACGTGATTTGTTGCACACGCGCTGCAGAATTGGATATTTTTATCGATCCAGCTGTCAGATTGAGGTAGGATGCTCGTCGTGGAAAGAGTTGAACTGTTCTGGAATGAACGTCAAATTCCGACTGACCCTTCTCCGCATGGGAGGTGCAAGGGACGCGAAATTTCACGTCTCTCACACATGTAATAATAATATTAATAATATTTATTAACTGAAAATGGGCAGATCTTACCCGGTGGAAGAATATAAGGAAATACAATACAAAAATACATATCGCAGAGCACTGAAATAAAAAATTGTTTAATAAATTATTATACTTTAGGATTCAACTAATATTAAAGAATTAAATATAAAAACTTTTTACCCTGAAACATTTAAATAAATCATTAAAAAAACTTATTGCACATTATATTTCATTGATGACCCAAACACTCGATTTACACCTTTCGTGCACTTCACTTCACATTTCCCTTCCCACCTTTTCTAAATCACTTATTTCCCTCGTATCACTTCATTTCACTTCACTACTCACTATCACTGTACTGGCTTCCCATCTACACTACCGCACCATAAGATTCGTTCATTTGAAGATTCATCGCGCAACACAAGAATCGCATCGCACGTAAATGTAAGTAATACGTAGACAAAGAGTGTTGACGTAAAAATCTCAATAATAAAGTTTATTGAAGTTGAGAATATACAGAATATTTTGAAGTCCAAAATGTGTATAATAAAAATTTACAAAATATTTCTTTAATAGCGGCGAAATAAAATCACATTGGCATAGTCATGTTTTAATATCAAATTGTTCCGATAATTCATCCCTGAACTTCACTTTTGACTTGGTGTTTGTGAGGGTCAGTTTTATCGTGTTTATTAATTTGGGGTGCAGTCCAAGGTGTCGTAAAATGATTAGCAGAGACTCCCTGTTGATACAGTCATAGGTTTTTTAAAGTCTGTAATTATCATCATATCTCTGTTCCTCTTCCTGTTGTAGTCCATTATCAGCTTGAGACTCATGATCTGATCAGGACAGCTCCTCCAGGGTCTGAAACCTCCCTGGCATTCTCCTAGTTCTTTCTCAAGTTGCAACCTGATTCTGTAAAGGATGATTCGTGAAAAAATTTGTATGTGTTATATCTAGGAGTGACATTTCCCTGTAGTTGTTAGGGTCTGTTTTCTCTGCCTTTTTATGGAGTGCGTGGATGGTGGCTGTTGTCCATTGTTTTGGCAGTTTTTCTTTAATCCAGATGTTGACAAGTTGTTGATGAAGGGCGATTTTTGCTGATCTTCCTGCACATTTCCGGATCTCTACAAAGGTCTGATCCTCTCTGATGCTTATAATTTTTCATCTCATCCAGTGATTCATAAACTTATTTTATTATGGGGGGATTGATGTTTTGTAGTGGTGTTTTTATTGGGGTGCTGATGTCCAAGTTAAGGAGTTCTATCGGTTCCTTGCAATTCAGGAGTTCATTAAAGTAATTAGCCAGGATTTTTGCTATGTCTTCATTGTTATGGGTTATATTACCATTTTATCTTTCATTAGTAGGGTTGGGGCTTCATATTTTTGGAGTTGCTTTTTAAAGATTTTTTAATAATCTCTGATTGTGTTCTGTTGAATGTATCCTTATGGTGTCGTCTTTTTATTCTCCTCAAGGTTTGGGTGGTTTGTTTTCTTTGTTTAAGTAGATTTTGGAAGGATATTTCTGATTTTTGGGTCTGATGTAATAGCCATGCTTGGTGTCTTTTCTCCACTGTTTCATCACATTCATTGTTCCACCTCTGATGCTTTTTACGGGGTTTCATTGGGGCCAATTTCTCCTGAATTCGTTTAAGGTTGTTGACTGGGTCTTCAAGTATCCCTTTTTTTTTTTATTCTTGGTAATTTTCATTACTTGTTAGCTGAGTAGGGTCCTTTTACTTTTAGGTTTAGGGGTTTAGTTTTGTTGTTCCTTTTGAGCAGTTAATGTAATTTTAATTTTTACTACGTAGTGATCCGAGCCAGTATCTACTCCTCGGAGGACTTTGACATTGCAGATCTCTTTGTGGTGGTGTTTGTCCATGATGACATGAATCCAGTTTCCATGCTCCTTTTTAGTAAAGTCAGGGTGTTTCCATGTTTTCAGATTTTGAGGTTTTATTTTGTAATATGTGGATTTTGAGATTAGGATATGGTTTCTGCAGAGTCTCCGACCATTTTCGTTCTTTTTTGGGCAGGCCATTTTCCGATCATGTCACAGTACCTTCTTCCTCTGTCTAGATTGGCGTTAAAGTCTCCAATTAATAGCTTTACGTGGTGTTTGGGAATGCTGTTAATGGACTGGTCTAGTAGGTCCCAAAATTTTTCTGTTCCTTTATGGTCTTTTGAAGAGTTGTTTTTATTATTAGTGAGAGCATGAGCATTTGTTATGGTGTAGATTTTATCAGATGCTTTTAGAGTGAGTGTTGAGATTCTGGAGGATTTCGACTTGAGATTTTTTGTAGAGTTGATTATTTTGAGACTGACCAAAAAACCTGTTCCGAACTGTGGGATATTTTTTATCACTCTCTTCCCCGGTATACCTTTGTGGAACCTGTATCCTTGAGATTCCGTGGGGTCCTGGTCGGTGTTTCTTATTTCCTGCAGTACCATGATGAGAATTTTGTGTTGATCCATTAGGTCGGTTATCACTTTTAGCTTACCAGTCTCCAGGAGTGGGTTTACATTAGGTGTGGAAAAGTAAGTAACTTGCTTTGGTTTGATTCTTGATTTTAAAAGTGTCAATTCTGTCTGTGTGTTAGATGTCTCCGACTGCATTGTATATTCTAAGTGGCAGCCCACCGCATCCGAATGCTGCCTTCTCTGAACTCTTTGTTCCAGTGGAGCATTCATTAAAAGACTTTCCATGGCTGACTGTAACGGGGTCATCCGCGGTAAGACTAGGTCCCGAGTTACAACTCTGGATGTGATCCAGTGAGGTGATAGTGAGATATGGTTTGATGAAGATGAAGTTATGAGTTGGGGTACAGTATTGTCGGTAGCGTGAATTGCAGGCCGCCCGACTGGGATGAGACGCCTTTCCATTGGAATACAGACATTAAAGATTTGTCCCTGCCGCCACCTACGCCGTACCGAAGCCCACCTTGTCCGCCGCAGATACCGTTGAGGTCTTCACTCGTGACCCTGAGCTGAGAACACGTTACCAGATGCTATACACCGGGTCGCGTGGACCACTCCTTGAAGTAGATCTGCATCGTCAGAGAGATCTTATTTTAAATGTATAAAAAAAAATTTATTTCAAAAATGAGTAAAGATAATTTCACTTGTACACAAATGAAATGTAACGTTGTTTTCACTCCAATCGAGCATCACCAAACCCCTTGGAGTTGAAATCGTCACTCGCATTTCAGAGTGACCTGGCTGATTCATGATCACTTGCTCATCGATAGATTTTCGTACAAGATGTCAGCGTTGTTGAAACGTAGGCAAATATGTGAGAACATTACACAAGAAAATCATATTTATTTTTCACTTTTACAAATGTTATAAAATTTGCTTAAAACATCGTTTTCACGAAGTTTTAAAAAAGTTTCTAAGAAGCGTATTTTGCACGCGTGCGCATTTGATACGTAAACAAATCGTCCTCTTGAGTTTCGCCAAGAGAAAAAGAAGCAATTGACTTTGCAGAACTGGTTCATATAAATGTTGTAACTTTTTCTAAATATTTTACTTCACGTAATATTATTTTTTTCGTGTTTCGAATTTCTGCCTCAACTATTTGCGATAAAACTGTTACATAAGAACCCCTCTCAGTCAACCAGACCTCGGAGTAAGCGATTTATCCTCTCTCTGTCAGCTGGAAGAGAGTTGACTGGAACATTGGGACCTTCGCTGGAAAGTTCCTGCGAAGAAAAAGGGGGTATGACGCGACATTAGGTGTGCGATGTGTTTGCGTTGTTATGGGAGGAGGGAGGGGGAAGGGTTCGATTCCAGTTGAATTCCCCTCTTTTTCTTCCGAGACTGTTTCTCAAACATCATTTTATTCTTTCTTGTACACTACTGGTAACAAAAAAGGGCCCATTTATTTTTCTAAGTCTCACGCTCTGACCAGTTTTGGATCTGTTAGGTTTGCAACGCCTCTCTCCTCCTGCTTCCCCTTCGACAGGGGAAGTTTTGTTCGACCAATCGTAGGTCTA
>NNCF01128097.1:658286-684779 GCA_002313205.1 Laupala kohalensis | reverse complement strand
GATATTAGAGTTTCTGTAAAAAACGTTTGCGTAATACTGTGATAAAATATAGTTTTTAACAGAATTTGAATATAATTGCAAGATATCGTATGGAATTGGTATAATTCGAATCACAAATTACTTATAAATATTCCTATAATTTCTTATATTTATACAGTGAAGTAAAGAAATCAAATCTCATGGCCTACAACTGATGTGTATTGTCGAAAGTAATTTAACATAATTTGCGATTCTCTTAAGTTTTTCTTATATGTGAAAAGGAATTAAATAAATATAGAAAACGTTTGTCTAAAATATAAACTAATAACACAAAAGTTTAATTCTCGAGTTATAAATAATATAAAACTACTTAAGGAACAAATAAATTACATGTTCTAATAATATAATGATCTACAATATAACACTGGTTGTAATTGTCCAGCACATAAAATCGTGATCCGAGATTAATATGACAAAGAACGTGTTTTAGATTACAACAAATATAACTAAAACTGAAATCTCTTTCATTAATTTATTCAAATGAAATTGTGAAATACAACAACAGATTCTTGTTTTCTTTCTTTGTTCCTACTTCTCTCTTTCTCTTCCTTTAAATTTCATAGTTCAATTAAAGAACGTTAATTGCATCTATTAATAATTTTGTTTAAATATGTGATACTCTTTTAAAGATAATACTTCTTCAATATCCTTGCGTCTGAGTGTTTTGTATTTTTCATGCTATTTTTCATGCTCTACTTATCTTTCTTGAAATTGTAAAATGTAATATTTACAGTACTATTTCTACATTTCCAACTGATATAGCACTGAACTCAAAACAATAGTAAAAAAATAAACAAAATGGTATCACTCATTAGCATCAAAATAATGGAAAAGTAAAAAAGACCGATCAAGAGGAGCTCTACTGTGAAAACAAGGAAGAACATAATTATTTTCCATCTTCCATCGAGCATTGGTTACTGGCAGATTAATAAATTATTATTATTATTATTATTAATATTATTATTATTTCAACCCCATGTTTAGTTTACATATAAAGTTTAATATTTACGTCATTACGCAAAAGGAATGACGCGTATTAACTTTAACACCACAATCTCAATGCAGAACAGCAATACACAACAACGGCGCTTAAGTAAACAATTTATATTCGCTTCTATAAACGCTGCGAATTTGATTTGAATAAACATTTTCGCAATGTCTCTCGTCCGCGTTGCATTATTCGTGTAAATCGCCCAACACGCGCCTATTGCCTGTGGTCAGTGACGGCAGAGGGATCTACTGCCGGTCGCATCGCGGATTGTATCCGTTGCCCCAGTAATAACATACTGCTGCCAGGGCGGAGATAAATTCGCGTGGGAGCTCTCGCTGTTGAATGGAAACCCACCTCCATCACAATCGCTGACTCAGGTCACTTCCTATTATTTTCTATGGAAAAATAATGAGTCTTAAAGTTGCATCGGCGTTAATTGTGCTAGATTTGTTTCTTTCGAATGAAAAGAAAATCGCTAGTTTATTGTAATACGTTTATTTTTCTCTTCTAAAAAACTTGACAAATCTACACAATCATTATCGGAACAATATTCAATACGAGATAGAAGAATCAGCAAATACAAAATGTACGAATACAAAATTCGAGCAGAACTTAGAAATTCTAGCCATTTCAGTATGTAATGAGCACAAGAAGAAAATTAAAATTCAATTTACACTTTGAACAGTGTGTTGTTGACAGATGAATTGGTCGGGAGAGTGAAGCACGTGATGTCTCTTGGATCTTACACGAGTAAATAATTAATTTATTTTAAAGTCGATACTTTTCATAAGAAAATAATAATAAAACTAGAGGTGCAAAACCATTGCACATACTTTCTCATATACGTTTCTCCATCTGCAGAATAGAGTGACAAAAAATATCGTAAAAGTGTTATGTAAATGCAATTTCATTGTAGACAGAAATTGATGTATTTTCGTATTTGCAGTGCGTTTACTGTCCTCCCATGTATTTTATCATTATCATATCTTTCATTTCAGTTTACGAAGAGTGTATTCTACGTCTGCTTGGTCCATTGACACTGCTAAATATTATTCAAGCTTCTTGAAACAGTAAGTGTAGCAGACAGAAATTATTTTACTGCGTCTATACCAAACTTTCAAGCGAAATACCGCTAGTGCGGATGCAATGAATACTAATTGTACCTTACGAACAGAAAAATTAAGTAAAATCGTTGGAGCCGGTTTTTGAGAAACATTCAAAAGAGTACTTGGACCTACATGTGAAGAACTCTTTGTTTTGAACTAAAAAAAGATTCGGTCACGTATAGTAATTCCTACCGTAAATGCGAAATATGAATTAAATTGGTTCAACCGTTTACTCCGAATCGCAGCGCACAGACGGACGGGCGTTATACCAAAAATCACTTTTTCTGAATCAGGGATAATCCAAACGGATATTTCGGTCGAAATCTCGCTTTCGAATATTTTCGCGACTAAACATTTTTCTGTATAAGAGAAAGTAAAAAGAAACTCTGGGTAACTAATAAATCGCTTATTCAAAATAATTCAAAACGGTGCAACGCTCTAACCACATACGAAATGTGTCGTTCCCATATGTTGTCGCTCCACCCTTGCAAGATAATGTGTGAGAGATAGACCACCGATCCACTACGACTCAGTTCAGTAGAATTCCACTGAACCGGTCTGGCCGGAAGCGAAGCCCTGACCGGTTACCCATTTGCCCGGTTAATCCGAGCTTCCCGTGGGAAGAAAAAACAACAAAAACAATTGTCGTTCATAGAAGGTCCTAGAATTCTATGAGATTATCGCAAATGAGACGCCATTTGCAACCCTCTTCATTGTGCTGTACGTGCATACATATCGAACACGAAAATATTGATTCTTAGAAAAATAGACTCGGAATCAAACTGGCGGACCGCCTCCTCCCCTTCCTGTGTTACGCTTCTGATGCCGGAAGGCGCCAACTAAACGGGCTTGCGTCTACACGCGTGCGGATCACTAGTATCTACTTAGAATGATTTGCGATCTGCACTGGATCACTTGGGTGTTTACACGCGTTCCTAACAAACACCCATCTGCACAAGACCCGTTAGCGCTCGGTCCTAGTAAGTGGTCTTACGAGTTCTACGTTTGACTGCTAGGTTCGCGTTTACGGTCGCTTGGACCGGTCCAACCGTGTTAGACCACTGTTAACGGGCTGCGGGGAAACATGGCCATTGCCCACCTAATGTTGCGTCACCTAACCCTGTTTCTCTTTCCAGGAAATGCCCCTCAAACAATCAATGTTTCGTCCATTACATGTCAGCTTTGTATACTTTGTAGAAGAGAGAGAGAGAGAGAGAGAGAGAGAAAATAAGAACCGTCGGTGGATCCGAGGCCGGGGTTCCAGCAACTTTGGTGACTTCAGCTGGGAGGGTGGCGGTGCTCTAATTCCCCTTTCGTTATTGCACTTTTAGCGTGAAGTTTAGCGTGTATGAAATGTGTGAAATCCTATATGGCGGAATGAGGTCGTGGTGAAGGTATTACCACCACGTGAGAATAACCGCATTGTTTGCGTGGTATCATGTTTCATCGCTCCCTTTACGAGGGAAAAGAACGCGACTCGCTCTGCTTCTCTCTCTCTTTTCGAAGCGTTTTAACAGTCGTCGCCGTGCTACATCCCCCCTTTCCATCCCCCCTTTCCATCCCCCCGTCCTCAGTTCGACGCTGGCGCCAGAGTGGGAGCAGCAGCCGCACCCACTTTTATGATTCACGCTTCGCATTTTGGGGGCGGAAACTTTATTTGCTCTGTTTTTCTTCCCGCTCGCTCGGTGTAGGGGTGAGGTAAAGAGCTTTCGGCTGTTTGTATGTGGAAGATCGACTTTGCCGGGTGTGGGGGGAGTGGAGGGGGGGGGAATTTGTTAGATGATGGGTTCGGCGGAGGTTGGAAGTGCGTTGAATTGTGACGTGGAGGATATCAGAGATCGGGAGATGCTCTCAGCCGTGGAAGGTGTTCGGACGGGTTGGGGTTTTCATCGATAAAAACATATCTTTCAAAAATATACATTAATTTTACGTACATTTTCCAGGATATGAGTTTCACAAACAATCATAAGGTGTGCGTGTTTTAGTTTTGGATGGAAATCGTGTTCAGTTGTGGGTGGTGTAGTGGTTAATACCCCTGCGATCAATGCACAGGTCCCGGGTTCGATTCCAGACTCGTCACCATTTTCACCTGAACCAAAGTTATCAAACATAAGGCAAGCGCACTTATTCACTTATTCACGTTCTACTTTCTATTCCATGTAACCGATAAACCAAACTTCTCTTGTGATTAAAAAACACCATACACTGGCTACACCACGAACGACACACGAACGGAAACTCTGCTCAATCCTGTAGGTTATGTTCGTCAAATCATTCAAAAATCGAATTATTTATTTCGTTTACAGTTAAATTACTTTACACGATAATTTTATTTATCCAATTAACAACAAATGACGATCATGTATTTTGTAACGAACAAATGTCGATGTTGATGGAGAAAGTAATTTAACTTTTTGACTCTCTTTCAAAAGGACGGCCGACAAATTAACCTGTTTGGTAATGACGGCAAGAGTATATAGAGCTAAAACGGCGCACAAAAATTTGAATCTCTTTAAAAATAATTTATAAATTGTAGTTTTTTCCTGTAGTTAAAAAAATTTCAAAAGGTTCGAAAATTTAATTTTTGAAAATAAATTACGTTTTCGTCAGAGAAACATGAGACATTTTCTTTACTGCATAGATTGACAGTAAGGTGTGCTTTAAAGATGTTTCTTAAATACTGATCTCCAAATACTGAAGCTTAAGATGTATCGTGTGTTTTCGTAGATTCACACATTAGACGTCGAGAAGATATAATGGACGAGCGTTTCTCCAAGTTAGTCAAACTACTGAGATGTATAATTGGTTTCTTTACTTTTATTCTAATCATTTTCAACACTACAATATAGGTAATAATGATGAAGAAATGTATTTTAAATCTATCAGTTAATAATATAGTACAAACAATATTCAAGAACTCGCTTGACTCGTTTGAAATGAAGCACATGAAGAGCAAAATGTAGAAACATGGCGGCCAAGTGCAACGGTTTCGTAATTCATGCATCTTCTCACGAAAAAAAGTTTGAAATATCTTTCTCCTGTGAGTTATAGGTAAAAGTGATGTGAAAATACCACGAAGGAATATTTTCTACGAAATCAAAGTAAACTTCCTTGATAAATAAGACGAAATGTATTTCAATCGCGATTATTTCATTTAAATGACAAATGAGGTTATGTTTTTCAAGTTGAAATCACAATAAGTACAAAATGTTACTCTGTTTATTTACGCCGATTTAAGATATTTTAGTGATAGATTTCTACCGAAACTAGTACTATATTACGTGCGCGTTCCTTAACTGCCGCTGTGAGGCCTTTAAACTTTTTCTGAGGTGCGATGAGGCATAAATTACGAAGCCGTCGCGCTTCGCCAGCAGACTTTTACACGCTCTGGAGCGTTTCAAACGACTCGAGCAATTTCATCAATATTATTTGTACTATACTGTTATGCGATGGACACAATGTAAATCAGGATTTTTCTTCATTACTATTCATATTGTAGTTTTTAAAACAGTAAAGAAAATAATTATACATCCGCGTGATTCGACTGCTCGTGACACACGAAGTGCACGGGGAAGTGTCGACGGAGTGTGATGACGTGATGACACACAGATCACGTGTCGCCGGCGGGGGNTGGGAAGAAACTTCAAAGGTAGATGCGAGTGAAGGGTGGGGGTGAGTGGAAACAGGGAAGGGGAAGCAAGGGGAGGGGAGGTCGATGGATGGAGGGAGGAGTGGGTGACGTGGCGTTAATTGAAAGATCGGAGATGTC
Organism: Laupala kohalensis; assembly: GCA_002313205.1. Classification (NCBI taxonomy): domain Eukaryota; kingdom Metazoa; phylum Arthropoda; class Insecta; order Orthoptera; family Trigonidiidae; genus Laupala; species Laupala kohalensis. The sequence goes on along the minus strand of NNCF01128097.1, from coordinate 678,874 downwards.
GCATCTTCGGAAACGTAGTTTGCTCCACCGCGTAACGACCGACCGAGCGACAGAACCAAGGCAGAAACAGTGTCCCAGTTTCCATTCGTCGCTTCTACGAATTGGATCAATATTCCAGTTGGGACACAGAACTCATCACTAATTAATTCGCCGGAACATTGTATCTTCCAAAAACTTTTCTTCGCTACATATTTGTTCGCTACGCTTTTCTTTATTTGACATAAAGCGACTCGTCAAAATAATTATCGTAATTACTGATACAATAATTTTATATTAGTAATAGAACGTGTCCAGCATAAACACTTCAAACCCAAAGTTAACAAATGAAAAATATTAAAACTTTAAATCGAGTTTTAAATCTCTAAAGCGTTTTAATTACACGTATAGGTAAATGTAATGAAACGTGAACGCAAAAAACTCGTTCTGGCAAAATCGCATCTGGCGAAACTAGTTTCGGTAGTTTTTCTTCGTCGCGTTCGGGTTTCGTGAGTCGCATGTGCACCAAATTGGGTTGAAATTACTCCAGTTATGGTAGGATATACACACACATAACCCTGTTTCACTCCCTTAAGGGGTGGATATTCGTTCAAATCGTCTATTCTCACGCATACCACACATATGTGAAAAATTTAAGATCGATCCAAGATTTGGAAGTGATCCCATCCTGGCCCGGGTTTTTCTCCGTTTTTCCTTCGGGTAGAGGCGGATTTCTTATACAGGTTCTCTAGGCTTTGTCTAGGGGCGTGTTTATTGTAACAATAAATCGTCAATTTAGAGTTTTTTTCACTTCTTATGATTTTTTAAACGCTATACTTTTGTACACAAGTCGCAGTACATGACTTCACTGTCCTCAGTGTGGTCTTAGGCAGTTTTTAACAGTTCTCGTGACTATAAATTATTTATATATTTATTTATTTATTGTCAGTGTAACTTGATGTTGGTACAAATCTTGTACTCAATGTAGCCAACGTTTTTACTTCGCCATCGTCCATAAGAGTAATGATATTTGAACCACGCGTTACGTTGGCAGGTCATTCGAATTCGAACTTAAATCCATTGCCAATATCGGCCATCCATTCAACTCACTCGCTCTTGTAGCGTTATGATCCTTCTGCATCGAGCGAAGTGTGGAACGAATATTACCTTGTGTGATAGTTTGTAGACTTATCAAATTGTATTTCTTCACTTTTGTGACTACTATAAATATTTATTTGGATTCAACTTGAATTCGTAGAAGTTGGCAACTCGTGTTAGGCGGACATATTGCATTCTTGTGGGCAAAGTTACATGACTCGGAGTATACGAACGACGCGACTTGAATTAAAGCTTGTGAAGCGACATGAGGCGTCGTCAAATATGGAAACTCTCTACACAAAACGCTGCACGACGTGTTACGTTCACCAGGAACGCAGCAGTGCATTTGGTGTTCGTGCGACAGGAGCGCAGCACATGGAGGAGAAAAGCAATAAATCACACGCGTCTCCCGCGTCCAGGACGCCCCGTCATGCGTTTATGATATGTGAGTCCCTCCCTCCCTCGATTGCTCTCTCAGTTTATGTGCCACATTCGTCTCCATCGTTTCAAAATGTATTTGTTCTACGAGTTGTCTCCCTCTCTTTCTTACTTGTGTCTCAGGTTTCGAACATCGTCAGTGTTTGCAATGCATTTTAAAATGAACTGCTTCAATTTTCTTCTCCTCTAATAGTTCAACATCAAGTTAATATTGTCATCTTAACAGGGAAATACACATCATTCGTTAATAATAATAATAATAAATTTATTGTCAAAAAACAGTACAAAATGCGTATGATCACGTGGAGGACAATAAACTAATTTACTCTCCGGAAGCAAGCAAGGGACGTATCTCATCAATTCCGATCAAGGGCCCTAAGGNTTCCTAGATAAGATAAAAAGTTAGCTGCGAGTTATAATACATATATAATGTCAATATGTTTGTAATTTAACGCAAATATGTTTGTAAATTTACATGTACAAGTTATTATTCAGAGTATAGTGTTTAATAAATCATAAGAGTTGAAAAAAAAACACTTAATTCACGATTTATTGTTACAATAAACACGCCCCTAGACAAAGCCTAGAGAACCTGTATGAGAAATCCTCTACCCGAAGGAAAAACGGAGAAAAACCCGGGCCAGGATGGGGCTACAGAATTAATGTACACAACCCTGCCAAAGTTGAGTACACATAAAACTAAATTAATGGCTACACAATCATGCAAGAAAATAGTTTTTGAAATTGTTATAAATTATTGAAAAAAGTGCTACAGCAATGGCGTGATAATGTACAAGACGGATTTAACTTTTATTAAAATCAATAAATTCTTTTACTGTGTAGAAGCACTAATATAAAGTCCCCGGTTATTTCCTTGTGTATTGATCTCTTAATTTCGTCAACATATCTTACATTTTAAAGCATTTACTTCTTTCGTCCCCCTCTGATCTGGGTTTCGTTTATGGTCGGTGATGTAACTGTCGGTCTCGTATTTCACGACCAATATTGTATAATTTTTCAAGCGCATTCATCGACTTAAAATACCTTAAAAAGCGGGTGGCAAAGAAATGTTATGAGCAGATCTATTAGCAAATGGCTACTGAACCCCTCCGATAATAATAATAATAATAATAATAATGTCTTTATTACGTAGCGAGGCTAGGACCATATCGCCCGCTCTTCCGCCTAACATACACACATACATACACACATAATAGTTAGACATACATAATACTCAGAATAATAAACAAGAACCGACACACTAATTTTTACATTTAAAATTACATAAATCAAAAAATTGAAAATTACAAATACTAAAAGCATTTTATACTATGACAAACAGAATAGTGTTAATATTACCACCAACTATCAAAACTATTTGTATTCTTAATAAAATTATGATCCACTTCTGTACAAAAGATCAATAAAAATAAAAAACAAATAAACTTTTAACTACAGTAAGAACAAGATTACATATAATAAAAATGCAAACTAACATTATACATTTTAAAGTAATTTTAAAAGAATTGATATTAAAAGAATAATGTAATTCATTTAACATAAATCATCAATGATTTTATTTAACAAATTCCGAAATTGACTTAACCTTAATTTATATTTTATTTTATTTTAGTGCACACCTATTCCTTCGTACTACTATTGAAGGGGATTCCTCAGCTGCTGTTTGAAAATTTTAAATGAATTGCTGTTTCTAATATATGGAGGAAGATTATTCCATGATCTCGCTGCGGTTACAGCGCAGGATTTATTTAGGAAATTTGTACGACTTTTTGGGATGCTGCATAAGATTTGTTGTTGAATTCTAGAAGAATTTAGTATCCTAACATTATCTGTTAAGTTTGAAGGGGAACCGAAATTGATAATGTTGTAGAAGAGACAGAGACAATGAAACATGCGTCTTTGCTCTAATCTAAGACTCTTGTTAGATTCATAATATGCAGAAATATGATCATACTTTTTTTACATCTTATACGAAACGAATGCAGGCATTTTGAACTATCTGAAATGTTTCAGCTAATGATTTATTTAAATTATTGTAGATCATATCACCATAATCCAGATGGGGAAATAACATACTTTTCATTAGTGTTTCCTTGGTTTTTACTGGTAGACATTTTCCCACACATTTTAGTGAATGCTTAATGGCATAAACTTTTTGACATACTTTACGAGCATGAGGTTTTTAGTTAAATAAATCGTCCATAATTACTCCGAGATTTTTGACTTGCGATGATTTTGGTACTATATTAATATCAATTACAACATTTGATACAGTCTATTCTTCAGAACTTTGTGAGCTCTGGAAGAATCAATTCTCATCATTTGCGATTCTGAAGAATTTAAAAGAAGACCATTTTGTATTAACCGACTGTGCAGAGATGCCAAATTACAATTTGTTTGGTAAATGAAAGAAGAAATCTCACTTAATTTTCCGCTCACATAAATTTGTAAATCATTTGCATACAAGTGATATCTACAATTTGATAATACTTCAGGGAGATATTTACATAGATTAAGAAGAAAAGGGAACCCAGTACAGATCCCTGAGGGACCCCTCTTGCGATAGGGCATATTAAAGATTTTTTATGATCTACTACTACAATTTGATGTCTATTTTCAAAATATTTCATTATCCAGGAAAGGGTGGATTTAGAGAAGCCCAGTTTCTTGCACTTCGCTAGCAGTATATCATGATCTACGGAATCAAAAGCTTTGCTAAAATATAATAAAGTGAAAAACGGAAACGAAGCCATCATCCAGAGCTTTTCTCATACCTTCCGTTACCTTTATAAGAGCTGTTTGAGTACTCCCAATATTTCTAAATCCTGATTGAAAATTGTCAAAAAGACTGTTTTTAGTTAGAAAATTTTCAATTTGTTTACGCACGATCTTTTCTAATACCTTTTGATAATGTTGGTAATATACTGATAGAACGATAATCACTCAGGCAATGAACTTTCTCCGATTTTGGGAGCGGGCGCTCGTACCATCTTCCATGTCTGAGGAAAAGTCCCAGACATTAATGGAAAAATTATTATGAGTGAGGGCTAGAAGAGTAAAATCCAAAACTACTTGTAGGAACACATTCCTACATATACAGAGAAATACATACCTAAATACGTATGATGAAACTCCCCCATGTGACCGACACACGAAAGTTACATGATAGCTATGTTGTTTGCTGGTTTCCAAGACAATATCACTCTTTGCACAAGAGAGTCTCAACATACGAGCCAAAGAATCCTAACATTGTAAACATTAGAAGATTCCATGCAACCAAAGAGACGCCTCAATTGCGATTTCATGCAGCAGAGAGACGCCTCAATCACCTTTCGAAATGCTTCGAAATCCTCGAGAAACTTCCGTAATACTCGAGAATATTCGAGAACTCAGTCCAGTTTGTTAAGAAATTTCTAGAGAATCTTAATAGACGAACCTCGACATAGTGTTGTGTCGCCCCTGATCGTCAACTGTCATTGTTTTGCTCATAGATACAAGCAACGAAGAAATCATTCGGCCGAACACTCTTGAGGTGTTCACATCGTTATCTGATAAGCTCTCACAAGAAGTTCAGCTCCTCAGAAATAATTTCTAAGTTGAAATTCGTGACAGAGCGATTTCACACACCAAGCACTGGACAAATTCTATCTTCGAAATCTGTGACTGAATAATTTCAACCACCACTACATCGGAAAAGCATCTTCACGAAGCGCCACCTCGCGGCCAACCCTAGGACCCGCTCCGGGACTCGAAGATAACTCCGACCAGAGGCGCCGTCACGCACCCGAACATTGCACTTCGTCGACTAGCTACAACTGGACATCACCAGCGGTGCTATCTAGCGACGAAGAAGGAAACTCCTTACCCTCGACCACCGACTCCCCTGAAGTCGTGAGTTACACGAACGAGGTACAAATTCATATTGAACTTTCAACGCCTGTCGTTCGTCGTCTGGTGTTACTCTTTGTTTACATTGCGACGACTTTGTTTACATAATAAACCTCGTTCTATTCAAACCTCTGAGTATTTATTTTGGAGAGGAAGAGATCCTATTGCGAAGCAATAAAAAATCTTCCCCGACATACTTTTAATTATTTTTCAGTAATATTATCTGAACCATCTGAATTAGATTTAAGTGATGATACAATATTGGCTACTTCACGATGACTTACACTATCAAAACGATGTATCTTCTGTAATCGGCCCTTGGGCAGCAAGAGTCTGTAAAGCTTCTAATTTAATGCTGGGATCAATTGGTTTTCCAACAGTTGTGAAATATTTATTTAGATCATTTTGTGGAATGTCGACGGCTATTTCGATTGGCTTATCCTTTTTTATGCGAAAGTTTTTCAAAGTATTCCAAACTTCTTTTGTAGATGAATTTGAATTAAAAATATTCAAAATATTTCTTTTTTTAGGGTTTTGGATTTGTTGTTTTTCCGCGTTACGGAGTTTTTGTATACTCTGTCTCAGTCTCGAAAGTTTTATTTAGTCTGAAATACCGATGGACAGAATCACGCTTTTTCATTAGACATCTTAATTCATTATTTAGCCGAGGAGCTGCAGAACGGTTCACTTTAGACCACGGTGTGTGTTTGTCAAGATGATCAGTAACGATGGCATTGAATCTAGATACCTTCGCCATTAAGAGAAAACTCTTTATAAATTGGCGCTATCTGACTGAAAGTTTATGGAATCTAAATTCTTGTAATCCCGGTAATGAATAATTTTTACTTTATATTTTGGACATTTTATAAAGTACATAGCGAAGAGGAAATCATGTTTCGATATTCCAGGAACAGGGATTTGTCCATATAAAACTACTTTCGTACTTTCAGATTCTGTTAGATGATCTATCCACGTTTGTTTCATTTAAGCGATGAGTTGGATTTAATTCAAGAATTTGTAAATTGTGAGAACGGAAAGTATCAATGACGTTTGAAGCTATTGTAGACAAAGCGAGTTTTAGATCACAGTTGAAGTCACCCACAATAAGTACGTCTTCGTATTTATTTAGAGGTTTCTATAATTCACTGAGTTTGCCCGTGTTCGGAGGCCAGTAGACTACTGCAATTTCAAAAAACAAATGAACTAGGCCCGGTTTATTTATAGACTTCGTTATGGTTTTTGTTTTTATGTCATCCCTAACAAATATTGCAACACCACCACCAGACGTTTCTTTAAGGTAATCCCTAATAATTTTCCTATCATTTGTGAACAGATTATAGCTTGACACTGACACAATACCTGTCGAAATTGAAGATTTCAGCCACGTTTCACTAAGCAGTAACACATCAGCAGTGACATCAGATAAGTTTAGAATTTCCGAGTGGTGGTTCTTAAGTGATTGCGCGTTTATATGCAATACGAATAAATTACGAGGAAACTGAGATAGTGAGTTTTGAAGCTCTTGGACGGACGTGGGGCAACTGAAAGCAGGTAAAGAGCTTATGGGGTGGGGTGATCCGACATCCCGACTGACCACATTTTCTGACGCGTAAGAAAAAATAGACGATTCGTAATATGGATGTTGCCAAAACTTGCTTACCAGGGAATGAATAGTGTACTCTCAAATAAAATATACCTTAGTCGAAATTTAAATAATTTACTGTAATAGGATACTATAACAATAATTTATTGTGTGGGCGCAAGAGCCGCGGTGAGGCGCACACAGAAGAAATAAGAGATGAAACGAAAGAGAAAGTGCTCGTTCACAAGTGCCATGTTTACAATAACTGTTCAAAATTGCAAAGTCCACCAACAGTGATACGTGCTTGACAGCGATTGGCGCATTTACACATTCAAAGATGCCAAAGAGGTATTTCACACGCACGTACAACAGCTACGGGTATTCGAGCAACGAAGACGTGTATTTCTTGTGTTTGCGCCTCATCGCGTCGCTTAAGCCCACACATTCGTAAACAAAAATGATTGTAACAGTGTCCTATTACCCAGCCGTGAATTCTGAATCATTCTGTATTTTGAAGTGGTATGCACCTTTAATACTCAGTAGTGGACATGGAGAACTGCCGCTCCGTGACAATCATTTGTGTCGAGCCGCATTTGCAGAAGAGGGCAAACGAGAATCCGGACACCGGGCACCTTGGTTGCCAATTATCTCCACTTCAGTCCTATGATGCGCCTGAAGTTATGAATGAGAAGAATTTGGTCGCTCATTTACGCCAAAATGTAGAACAGACCTCTTTAGCCACTCGAAAGAAGAATCGTGTATCCCAAAAAGGACAGAAACAATAATGCGCTCTATTTTATTTGGAAAGTATTTTTGTTTAAGTAATGGGGCAAATGCAAAATATTCTAGACGTTTAAGTAATGGGACAAGTAATCATGAAACCAGGACTTCTACAGACAGACGAAAATAAATTTATGCGACTTTACGCTTTAACTATATAAATATGTAAATCTGAAACCTGATAGACTTCGCAGGATTTACTTTTGGCTAAAAAATTGGAAATAATAAACTGGGAATGGTTTTTGTAATATAGATTTTTCTACAAAAACTAAAATTAAATGAATTCCTTCTAGTGAATGATCTTAATTAGTAACAATGTCATAAATTCTTGTTGTGAAGTAGTGTCTTTTAATTTTTTTTCTCTATGAGGACTGTGAATGCCCTCTGAAGATCAAATCCTCGCGTCACCTCTGGCCGGGAATGGGGCACTGTACCACAGGACGATATTAAATACTTTTACCATGGGTCGAATCCTGCAATCTCTGAGTACACGGCTGTGCGATATTATCAAACTCAGTATTCGTTTGTAATCGAGCTCTGAAAGAAATGTTCCGATAAAATGAAGAATTTTAAACTTACGTCTTTTTGATGGACGCATACTTAAGCTGTTTATACAACACAACGTTTCGGCTCCAGGTCCGAGTCTTCGTCGGGTGTAACGAGACATACAACATACGTGAGTTACTTCAAAAATTCTGCACACCGTACAATTATGGGTATTGTAATCTCCATTCTTCTCAATAACAGCGTTCCAGCGTATCCGCAATTGTATTCCTGTTAGGACGCCATCACTTTTAATCGGTCTGATAACTCGAATCACTGCATCAGAAACGTCCTGAATGGTTTAAAAACGTCCTGAATGGGTTCCCTCAGAGCGCTTTCTGGAGCTTTGGAAACAAATCAAAGTCTGGTGGGCCCATGTCAGGACTGTAGAGTATATGCGGATGGATTTCCCACCCACATTTCTTCAAAACTCTTGATTCGGCAACATGCGGTGGTTTGACGCCATTTTGAATGCAGAATGAGCACTCCAACTCCGAAAGTGTTGCATCTTCTTTGGCGAATCTCTATCCGCAACCCATTTTGCTCAAAGTCCGCGTAGTATTGCCCTGTTACAGTGCTTCCCTGGGGCACACTATCTGTTGCATACTATTGTCAGTGACGGCGGAAGTGTAGTCTGTTGCAGTTACCGGTCGCCCACTACATGGATTGTTTTCAGCATTTGTCCGACCTGATATAGACCTTCTTAAATGGAAATGGACATGGAGGTTGCATGTATTTCTTCCGTGGACCTACACGAGGAGAAGATACGGGATAATTTTCTCGGTGAAATGAAAATGGCGTCCAACCGGGAATCGAACCCGGGACCTCTGTATTGATCCCAGGGGTGTTAACTACTACACAACCCGTTCGCCTTCCGCAATTGTACAGCACTTCCGTCCAGGCCTTACCCCGGATGTCCTGAGACCTGAGAACCTGGCGGCACACTTTGGTGAACCACGTCGTTGACACCCGTGGGAACAAAACAGGGGTCTCGGGTTCGATTCCCGGCTATTCGCCATTTTCACCTGACTGGAAAGTTTTAAGACATGGAGGTTCTTTTCTTAGCCTTCTACGATGCCATACACAGTTCTTATCTACTCTAATGTAATAAATGATTTATTTCTCTATCGATGTGAAAATTAATTTTCTTAAAAATCTACTTTCATTCCTCACTTTATCCACATACAATGCGCTCGTGCAATCAGCAACCCCGAGCTGCTGACAAACATTTCAACAACGCTGTGTGCGGTTTTCTGCTTTCAACGAAGTGTGGGCATCCATTACACAGCGGTTGACGCCGCCATTTTGTGGTTTACTATCACTCCGCAGGACTCGGGGGCGTTGTAGAATTCTCGGTAGAGGATGCACCCAAGCGCCTTTGTTTTAATCTCTGTTTTCATATTTAAAATTACGTATCTTAAAACAGACACGTTCCACAATGAAGGATTTTATGAAGTCCCGGCTGATTTCCCGTTGTTGTCCGGGATTTTTTTTCTTCTTTTATTCAGAGGAGTAAAACATACTCGTCTGTAAACCTCACTCTGCTAGTCGATAACAATGAAATTTTACACAATAGAGTTTTAAAAAATCTTACACATTGGAGATCAAAAATTGTTAAAAGTCTCAAGTAAAAGCTTGTTATAACTTTAAAGTTGACGACTTTTGGTCTCGTTAGAGGCATCATCAGATGGGAACTACATTAGCAGGAATCCATGACCATAAGGTGTATTTTTTAACTTTTTAAATATTTTAATATACTTGTCTGTTTTAGAATAAGGTCCTTTTAATTCTTTATTCAACGATAAAAAATAGTGTTTAACGTTAAATAGCCCCGATGCTAAAACCAGAAAACACTGAAATTATCCTTCGTAGAAGGCAGTATTTTGATCTAACTATTGGAAACAGCCACATATACATATCACATCTGATGTTTTTTACTTTTCTCCGATATTGCAATCCAGTGGTATAATGGTTCCGGATCGCGCAAGAATGCTATTCCGACACTGGATTTTGGAATATTCTATTTATATACTTAGATGAGAGTTTATTTTATGCGAGTTTAAATCAAATGAATTTGAGAAAAAAATTTCAAGTTGAATACAGCACGAGACCTGGGCCACGCGTGGGAGATGGGAGGTTGTTTTTATTTCAATGCCATTTGATTTTTGCAAAACAGTGAAAAGTGTGCGCTGCGTTTTCTCCAGTACAAAAATGAGTCCGTTTCATTGATTTCAAATATACTTAAACAAAGACACTGATTTCAATTTTATTCCGAGAGTGAAGAGAGGCATATAAAATATAACTTGTTGAATTTGTAAATGGGAAATGTAGCGTGCTATTGCAAGCTTATCTACATAGTTGGGTGGTAGGTTATTGTTAGTAGCTGGACCGATTAGCCGGGTTTACCAACAACTTGGCCCACGTGAAGGGGTTAGTAGAAGTAGTTAGTAATAGTTAGAGCTATTGGTACTAGGAGGCGGATAGAGGAAGAAAGATTTGCTTTTCAGTAGTCATAGCTATATTAATGTGAAAAGGGATGAATAGAACCCGGGATGACTTCGTGAAGAGCAAGAACGCTGCCACCAGAACAGAACGGAACAGGAGTAGAAATGTAGAAATTGGCAATTTTCAAACTTTCTCACAGGGTGGGAGGAGCGCATGACCCCTTTTTGTTGGGAATGTGGGAAGTTCAGCGTTTTGTCACTGGTCAATTCGCTGTCACACCACTGTTGCAACCAGGATATATGGCATTAATACGAAATATTTATTTTCATTCAACGTTTCTCTTCTTTAACGTTGAACCATGCAAATGAACCGATACATAGAGGTCAGGTTTATATTTTCAGCACTATAATACTCGAACGTCTGCATCTGGCAGCGATGTTATTGGCAATGCAAAATTGGTGCGAATCTCAAAGAAAAATCGATTGCCTGATCATACATTCAGCTCGTTCCCTGTTTTGCAGGAAAGCGTATACAGGATATGAATTATGTATGAACGCGAGGTCACTGCGAAAGCGTCCATGCAGAAAATTTCAACCCATGAAGTATGACACTGCATAGAATATTTCGTAAGAAAGCAAGAGTGTTTACTTAGATGCTGCAGCGGGGTCTCAACACATGAAAGAAACTGTATTCCAATAGCTAGGTCCGCAAAAGCGGTCAAAGAACGATGTCAACGACGGTCGATAAAATCGAGCTCTTACGAAGACAATCTATATGAAACTTATACAGAGTGATTCTGAATTCATGGTAAGGGTTGGTACAGAACACTGTAACAGTTGTATAGGAATGTATAGGCGCGGTGAGGCGTAAACACGAGCTTGTCGCTCGAATATCCTTAGTAGCTGCTGCGCGTGAGATACCTCTTTGGTATCTTTGAAAGTGTATCTCTGTTGGTGCAGTTTATATTGGACAGACTAAACGTGAATTAAAGACGCGAATCGACGTAACATAAACACATCTCAACATTATTTTATTTCATTACATTGCACTGGGTTTCGATCACTCAATTGATTGGGATGATTGGTTAAATTGCGAGCCGAATCAGTACCAACGTATTATTTCAGGAATGTTATACATCAAATTAACACATTGANTAGATGTGTATAAGAGAGAGTATATATATATATATATATATATATATATATATATATATATATATATATAAATATATATAAAAATTACGAATTATATATAAACATACGAAGTCGAAATAAAATGTTTTTGTGACCGTGATCATTGTCAAAAGTTATATAATTTCGTTTTCATTACTTTTGCATATGAATTGAGACTGGTTTAATGACAGCATCTTTCATTATTAAAACGAATTTAGCTACAAATCAATGAACTCACTCAAGATTTTAATGTCGTAATATGAAATATATTTTCTACTAATTATTACTCTATAATAAGTTTCATTTTACAACTAAATGATTTTGAACCTCGATAACATCCCTTAATGCAATAAAATGACTATTGTAACTGTTTATGATAAATTTCAAATTTCATCTCTTCATTTATAATGAGAAAAAAATTTCCTATTGTTTAAATTAGAAGGAAAGGTTCGTTTTACGTCAATAACAATTCGTTATAACAATAACATATCGTAATGATTGCAGTGGTTTTAAGCGGTCCATATCTGAACAAATATACATAACATGAGGAAACGGTTGTGATAACCTCAGTAATAAATGTAATAACAACAACTGTAATTGTTATTATTCAGTGCGAATCCTACACTCAAGCAGAGGAGGATTAATGTAATCTAAGCTAACAATGTAGTTAATTAACGGAGAAGGAAATGTTATAATTGAATGTCACAGAAAATATATTTATGCAGTAATAGCAAGTTTTCTATTTGGAATATCGAAAATTTGGAATAAGAAGAACTTGGAATACCATCCTGGCCCGGGTTTTTCTCCGGTTTTCCCTTGGATAGAGGCGGATTTTTTTATAAAGACTCGCTGGACTCTTGCCTGTCGGTGGGGTACAACACAGAACGCTCCCAAGTATTTCTCTTCGTTTCTTTTCTCTTTATTTATCTATTTTTTCTTCACTTTTATCGCTTTTATCTTCTTTATTGGCCTTCTCTGTGTGCTGGACGCTCACTCATGTGTTTGCCGTGCATATGGCGACCCATGTCGGAGGCAATGGGTGTCATGGTGAGTTGAGGAATCGTGCCTCGGCCTCTTCTAGACGGGAGATCGGGTGAGGGGGCGCGCGGAGGGGGTTCCTTCCCGCTCGTCGGCGGCGTCGGAGCAACCCTCCTTAAAGAACCCTGCGTGTCCCCGCTATACCCCCGTGTCAACCCCTAGCACCCCAGTGAGGTGTCCCCTTGTTGGACTCCGTTGTGGGTGGGGAACATGGGGATGAAATAAAATCCATGCGCAATGGATACTACCCCCTCACTTTGCGGAGTTGGCCGACCGCAGGGGGAGTCACACACCCAAATATCTTCGAAGCGGTCGAGGATTCAGAGCCCTCCCACTTCAGAAAATAATAAGTCAAAGACACAGAGCATTCCTTACGAGAACGCTTTTGTTTTAATGTGAAGAATTAGTGGAAATTTCGAGAAAGTGTCACCTTTCTACATTTACATTGGAGTCGATGAGAAGATTGCGGAACGGTTCGATGTTGTTGGAAACAAAGTCCAGCAAAGAAGCAAGGACCCTTCTGTATTGTCAAATGCTTAATCGCAGCAAGGGAGCCGTAAATTGCAGGGACAATATGGATATGTCGACTGAGGAACTTGTTGTAGAATGGGAGGCTGACCACGTGGTTGAGGACACTCAAATCATGAGGAAGGTTAATGGTGTTCTGTAGAAGACTAGTTCCTTCATCGTGACATTTGACTGTCCTCAGCTACCGAAAGATGGCTTAACCTGCCGATGCGACCCTTCGTTCCAAATCCTCTGCGTTGTTTCAAGTGCCGCAGATTTGGTCGTTCCACGACATCCTGTAAGGCCCGTGGTACATGCGGGAAGGAGACGAACCCGAAGTTTCATGCCCGGGGTCAGCTAAGTGCATTAATTGCTCAGACAGCCACCCGGTACGGAGCAGGGAGTATGCCGCCTTTCTCCAAGAAAAGAAAGTACAGGAAATCAAGACCCTGGAGAAAATTTCGTATGGTGATGCTCACAAGAAGTATAGGGTCACCTACCCTGTATTTTCAGCAAGCTACTCCACTGCTGCTAAGACACTCATGCAGAAGAGGTCCATTTCCATTCAGGCAGACGGCTCCACGGAATCAACGTGTCGTCAATCGTCAGTGCAAATGTCGAAAGAAACAAGTGCACCCAGAGAAGTCAGTTACTCCATCAACCAGTCTTCAACAAAGTTCAAACCCGTCCATCTACTTAACAGCTACAACAGTGACAAATAAAAGTTGAAAGGACTTGTGCAATGTATACAATAACTATTCATAATTGCTTCCACCAACTGTGATGCATGCAAATAATTGTTATAGAAGTATGAACAACAACTTCGAAGAATGCAGCGACAGTGTCTAAGGCAGATGGTCTAAGAGGAATATTCTAGTGTCAACGGATGCTTTGGAAATTTTGACTGGAATTTTGCCAGTGGTCCTATATATTCACAAATTGACATTTAAAAACCGGATACGGAAAAGTGAATCCATACAAGTTAATGGGGAGCTTATCCAAGGAACAAAAAACGAACAAATAAAAAGATTACTTCAGAAACTCTTAGATGAGTGGCAGATCCTTTAGGAACGAAGTAGGAAAGGAAAAGAAGCGTTTACATTCGTGAAAAATGTTAAATATGTTACCAAAAATAGGAAATGGTGCAAGATCAATCCATACCTCATAGAATTTTGGACGGGACATGGTAACTTTAAAGAACATTTAAAACTCATAGGAAAAATTGAAATAGGACAATGTGATTATAGGAAAGAAGAAACGCCGCAACATATAATATGGATTTGTGAAATATATGCAGAGGAAAGAACACAGTACATAAAGAACATTTCGAAAATTTCGTGCAAACTAAAGATGATGCTGAAGAACATTAAGAATTCATAACAACGTTGGGACAAATACGGCATATAATCAAAGGGAGATAAAAGTAAAGGAATAATAAGGCATAAGGATAATAAGGCGAAGAGAAGATCTGCAGCTGCTTCCTCGGTGGGGTGGGGATGGGGGGACGGTAACATACACGGCTAAATGGCGCTGCCTAAAGATAACGAGACATAGAAAGAGAATCCTTCAAATGACTAAGTTGCAAAAAAAGAGAAAAAAATAAAGAGATGCATGCTTTGACAGCAGTGGAATTTAATAAACATAGTCTACAAACAGCATCGAAATAAATACTTTACTTACAGTACTTTTGTCTCCTAGTCGTTTCACTGAGATTTTAAACTTTTATCTCAATAAGTCTTGAAGTGCCAACGTCGTCCCTAAGCGCTTGTCTTCGTGTTGGAGAGGCTCTACTTCTCGCTTGCTCCAAATCTTTCTTTCCAACTGAACTTCTTCTCTCCTGCAGATGCACGGAAAAGGCACTTCACAGAAACTGGCAGAGGAACGAAAGTTTTCCTCTTTTTTAATTGAGTTGTTAACTTCGCATTCTTTAATCGCGCCAGTTTTATTAGCAAGAAAATGAGGATAGAATTTTTCCATTTACTAATTGGGAACTTTGCCATTTAATTTTACCGAACGCTCAATGCTTCTTCTAAAATGAGGGGTTTTCCAAGTTATTTATCCACTTCTACTGAGTGATTTTGTTAAGTTTCTTAAATTCGCCATAGCACAACTTTTCTCGCATAAAATGCTTCAATAAGTGCACATTGAATGCAAGTGTTGGCCTTTATGCAGTTCTATGTTCACCCTGTCTCATGAACTCTAATAGAAAAAATAATTAAACATTATTACTCATATAAATTTATTATTCATTTTCTTATTATTCACATAAGTTTAGTTTTATATGAACTCATTAAATAAATAATGAAGACTTACGTCCTTTTATGGACAAACAAAACATTATGTGTGATAAGAACTCACCTTCCGAATAATCATTGGTTTCTTAATAATTCGAACTTCTGAAATAAGTTTATTGTGTTTTACTATGTACATATTTGTTGGTACTATGTCAATTTTATAACATGTACGGAACTATTCTTATTGTTATCTTAGAAGGGTGCTGAAGTGTTAAAATCCGCCTCTCCCTTAGAACCCTTGACTCGAATTGATGGGATGGTCCCTTGCTTGCTTCCGGAGAGTAAATTAGTTTATTGTTCTCCACGTGGTCATACGCAGTTGGTAACTTTCTTTTTTGACAGTAAATTTATAATATACATTTTCAATTTCTGGGGAGCATGACTACCACATCAATAAAAATTAACAAGGAAACCAAAAAACTGAAACACTGTCCACGAGCTAGTTATTTGCAATTATATTTTACAGAAAATGGATCCACGAATCTTTACAATAAAAATGCAATTGCCTCGAATTCAGATAAATTTAAATACTTCCTTTGTCAATTTATTTATTTATTGAAAACAATTTCGTGAGTGTTTGGTATTGTTGTACTAAATTACATCTATGCGTTAAAATGAAAATGTTTACTTCGATAACTTCCTTGTAGTCAATCGTCAATTGCTTACAACAAATCTTCCTAAGAAGGGTGACGCATGGCTCTAAAACGGATTCGATCTCGGGGCAGAGTCTGCGTAGAGCATAAGGCTTAGCTTCTGTTCGGGGGATGTAGGTTTTCCGTGTTATAATCGTCTGGAACCATTACCCCGCTGATAATATAATGAGTGCCGGAGCGCGCGCGTTGGTAATGACCGTTCGCAGTGTTTTCGTGACACCTCCGCACCCAAAAACTCCAGAGCTGAACTCCTGCTCGGGAGAAATCTCTCGCCGAAGAAGAAGGAGTCGGCGTGAGGGTCAGAGGTGGAGGGGGGAAGTCCCGGGAAGGGTGAGAAGCCGTTTGGCGAGAAGCCAGATCGGGTCACAGATATTGCAAAAAATCATCTCCGCCATGAATCATTCGGCAACACGTTTCCATGACTGCATGTAAATCGCGACAAGTCTGAAGGTGCTGCGTGGGAGCCACTTTTTGTGCCAACCCTTAAGTGTGGAGCGAGAGGAGGGTCGGTTTGGGATTACGTACCGCGCGGGACCAGCACTCCATGGTAGAAATGATAATAATAATAATAATAAATTTATTGTCAAAATACAGTACAAACTGCGTATGACCACGTGGAGGACAATAAACTAATTTACTCTCCGGAAGCAAGCAAGGGACGTATTCCATCAATTCCGATCAAGGGCCCTAAGGCAGAGGCGGATTCAAAAATTTCAGCAAAAGTTCCTAGATAAGATAAAAAGTTAGCTGCGAGTTATAATACATTTGTAATTTAACGGAAATATGTTTGTAAATTAAAATGTACAAGTTATTATCGAACTATAGATTATTCTGAGTATAGTGTTTATTATTATTAGTAATTTAATTCTACCTTAATTCTTTGTTCACGCGTGTTTCATTTATTTCGTGTTTTGTTGTTGTTGTTTTTTGTCGTTCTCCTGATGAATCGGTTTTTGCATTTTGGTGAGAACAAATAACGGCGAAAGAATTTTCAATTAGATTTTACCGATAAATAAATGAGCACATCGAATTAATTAATAATGGTTTGTTTCATTCAATCTTCAGCGTTTCAAATGTATACGTAAATGATATTTTGTCCGATCTGTATCAACACGTTTTTATCGAATACCTTTCATTCACTGTACGTGTATTCCATCTGCTGGATGCCAATGAATATATGAACACTGCGGATGATCAATTTGAGAAATTAATTATTTAAAAAAAACGTGGGACGCAAAAACGCAAATGACTTGGGAGA
Source organism: Laupala kohalensis (assembly GCA_002313205.1). NCBI lineage: Eukaryota > Metazoa > Arthropoda > Insecta > Orthoptera > Trigonidiidae > Laupala > Laupala kohalensis. The sequence continues at coordinate 661,181 of NNCF01128097.1, read as the reverse complement.
GAAAACAAATCTCACTATTATTTAAAAGAACATGGAAGGAAATGAAGAAGAGTGAGTTTTTTCTTCGATACGTAATAATAATGATAATAAACAACAAACATTATCAAAGAAACACTCAAGCCGACTAAATCCTAGGTAAAATTTATGGGACAATTTCAAATAAACACAGGAGTATCACAAGGCGATGGACTTCAATCCCCGTTGCTCTTCAATCGTGCGCTTGAAAAAGTTGTTCGGGAATGGAGAAAAGCAGGTGCACCAACACACCGACTAGAGCCAAGGCCACTGAAAGGCATACAATTGGACTGCTCAGCATTTGCCGACGACGTGGCATCAATTGCCCAAGGTATCAACTACTACAAGAACAAGCAGCGAAAATTGCATTACAAATCTCATTTGAAAAACAAAAATTTATGACACATCAAAACTGCGCCAGATGAACTCCAAATTGGCAACAACAAGAGTAAACAAATTTAAATATTTGAGTGATTGGATTACATCAAATTGTAATGGGAAAAAATATATTGAATCGTGACTCCAGAAAATGGAGACCGTTTTTCAGTTAACAAAAAATATATACAACAAAAAGAGTCCCACCTGGAACTGCAAAATCCGACACTATACAACTGTATTCAAACCTGAAGCTCTCTACGCTTCAGAGACACTCAATCTCCAACACAAAACATGAAAACAGCAAATAGAAGTGAAAGAACGTAAAATAATGGAAAAAATCCTAGGACCATAACAGAAGACGGTGTACATTTTATCCAAAACCAAACACAAAAAATTTCCAAAATCACAGACTCAATGCGAATGCGAAGAATTCAGTTCATGGGACACTTGAAAAGAATGGATCCGAACAGACTGACGTACAAAATACATACATTCTTAAAGAACAAGGCTACTAGACCAAATTGGTACAGACAGATAGAAAAGGATCTGAAAGAAGTAGGATCACCAAACTTACAAGACCGAAATGAAATCAGAAAAATCACTCATACGCGCGGTTTCGAGGAAGAAGAGAGAAGGACTCTACCCGATCTACATCATGGTCAGCACAACGGGAACACACCCACTCATTGCGCATCAAGGAATACACAGGGTCAACAGGAAGGCTAGAAAGTGTTGATTCAGCGTGGTCCTGAGTGACCCATTCGCTTAGAAGAAGGAAAATGATAATAATCCATCAACAACTTACAATGGATTACGAATTATTAAAACGGGATGTAACACCACCATATTATAAATACCAAACATCAGCAGTACTTGAAGATCAGAAGCACGTACTCTATTGGGATAGACGTGTGCTGACAGACAAGACAGTGGATTATAATCGCTCAGATATCCTTCATATTGATAAGGGAAAAAAGACAGCCACCATAATCGATATTGCTCTTCCGCTGACTCACAACATTACTTCATCTGAATCAGAAAAAGTTAGGAAATACGAGGACCTAGCAATCGAGATAAAGGATATATAGATGTTAGGCAAGGTTGAAATTATCCCCTTAATGATATCTGTCGAAGGTATTTTATGGTAGAGGATTCGGAATAATTTGGAAAAGAATATTACGAAGGTTGCACAGAAAGCTGTCCTCCTGCATGTCTCATCGACCGAAAAGTTTTGAATTAACTAATAACATGATACAGGCCAGGATGAATTTCCTTTTTGTATCGATAAAACCCAATCGCAGTACCATCTATGGGGAGGGTGAGTGTTTTCAGTTTCTACTGAGAAGGAATCCATAATAATAATAACAATAATAATATAAACTGGCATTATCTTCACAGACCTGTTGAAAAGTCTAGAAAAATTTAATCTTCCTCGACACCTACGCAAGAAGCTGTCATTCTGAAAACATGTCGAACTGTGCAGAAATTGTTGTAAATATTAATCCAATCGTGGAAGGCGGTGCATGGCAGGTCCCGTGCCCTTTCTCATTCAGCCTTCAGCTGAAAATTGACAAAGAATATTAAGATATTAGAAGAGGAATTTAAGTCTATCATTGCAATCTTGTAGAGTTATGAAACTTCTCAAGCATTCGTAGGTTCCGAGTAAATGTAACTTACCAATGCTTCAGCCAGGAATTTGGGCGATTTCATAAATGAAGTGAATTCCCTACTAACGTTAAGAGTTAATTTGTTTCTATTTATAGTATAATACATCACCATAAAAACATAATGAAACATAAACAATATCCGAATTTCCATAATATCGATACATAAATACCTAGGGAAACCGTATAAAATCTTCCTCTACCCGAAGAAAAAACCGGAGAAAAACCCGAGTCATGACGAAAAACCCGAGGCGGAATCGAAAAATAAACAGATCACGTTTTGTTTACGTTTTGTTTTCTCAATGACCCGAGGAAAGTTGTCTGGTCGGTAATAAATATTTGAACGAATAAAAATTAAATTCGTTCTCTGTGTCATATCACCGGACATTGGCCAAGTGCTCGTGAATCTCTTGAATTTCGCTCTCGACGGGTGGACAATCGCGTGGAGTTGTGTGACATGTACCGCAGTGACCGTGATGTACTTGTCACCAGTTGCCGCCGCAGGTTAATTAAAAGTGCTATCGTCTCTCATGAACCAACCCAACGCTTCGATCTACTCCCCACTCTCACAGGGTGGCAATTCGTTATATACACGGCGCTCGTGTCATTAGACGTAATCAGTACATTTCAATTTAAAAAAGTGAAGTACCTCCCCTATTGAAGGGGTGTCCACCCACGTCCTCTGAATGACCGCGAGAAAATGTTTTCCGTGAATAACGTCACTCTGATTGACTATTTATCTATTATATTCCATTTTATGAACCTTTATTACAGGCAATCAATCAATATTATGAACATATTAAAGGCAATCAATTTACGGTATACACCAGTTATATAT
>NNCF01128097.1:623513-647138 GCA_002313205.1 Laupala kohalensis | reverse complement strand
GATATATGATTAATGTTTATTTGTGTCTTTTGGGAGAGTGTAAATTGTGCTTCAAAGAGTTATTAAATGTTTTGTTCATTGCTCGAACACCAGATTGTAGTGTTGTCCTTGTGAGTGGCTCCCATAGAAATGAGTATTCAGTTCCCTAAATAAATAAAAATAGAGTCACAATAGTGTTTCTTGAAATAATTTTTCAGCAAAATACTTAAAAAATATTAATGTATTTTTATGACGACGTATCTAACATATGGCATGTTAAGATCTTATACTTCTTCTATTACAGTTTTATATTATTTAGATGTTATTAGCTGAAAGTCCCCGTGTTGTTGAGATCAAATAGAGATATAAATAAAATATTATCTTTTACAATTACGACGTCGCATATGGATGACAAAAGACGGATTGCGGTAGCAAACCGTTGTATAAAGTGAAGGTAATATTAGATTATTTTCCTTCCAAGTTCCCAGAAATTGGGTGTAGTTGCATCTCGTTGTTATTGACATGTAGTTACTTGCGTAGCTCACCTTTCAAAACATCCAGTGTTTGTTTTCTCCTTTCAACAAAAGTAGTTTTGTTAAATTAAATAAATTTTTTCTTATGCTATACGAATAACTGAGCTACTGGACTTTGTTCGGATGAAAATGACGTACTTTCTAATCTATCCAGCGTCTCGTCTTGGTTTCATTTCAATCGTCTCTTTGTTAATTATGAAACGTATCCATGTGATTTCGAAATAGTGTAACAAAATCTCTTCCTCCGACATCACTTTCGGAACCCAAATAAAACCTGTCAAGTTAACCAATTTTTTAGAGTTCCATATTCAGGACAACCTCAAATGAAATTTTCACATTGATAATCTGAATTCTAAACTATGCAAATTGTACTATGCCTTCCGAATTCTAGTCAAAGTTGTAAGTCAACGCGTTTCTCACAGCGAGTATTTTGAAAATGTTTATTCTCATTTACGATACGGCATTATCTTTTGGGACCAATCCGCTCAGAGCAATCAAACTTTTAGAANTCAACGCGTTTCTCACAGCGAGTATTTTGAAAATGTTTATTCTCATTTACTATACGGCATTATCTTTTGGGACCAATCCGCTCAGAGCAATCAAACTTTTAGAATCCAAAAGAGAATAGTTCGGATTATCTGTAAATCTCATCCCGAAATTCATGTAAACCTTTATTTAGAGAGTTGATGTGTTTCACTTACGGCTGATAAATGAAGCTTGTATCTGGTTAATGAGATTCGCGACAGGTAATTCGTAGATCATAGATAAATAACTTAATGTCATTCAGATTTCTTATTGAGTTGAACACTGATACCATCATATTTATTTAACTCCAAATGGGTAGATCTTGCCCGGAGGCAAAATATACTCCTAAGAAAATACAATTAAATGCAAAAATCACATAACAGAGAACTGAAATTAAAAATTGTTAAATAAATAATTTAACTATATCATTATAACATTACATTAACATTAATTCCAGTTGCTCCTTTTGGAGCGCAGACCTTCCGTGGAACACTTCCCTCTGTCCCTGTTGTTGGCTTCTTTGCTTCTTTCCATGTCTTTCCTCCTCGAATCGTTTGCACGGCCATGTTGTCGAGACCCTTGTGGGTTGCCGTCTTCTTAATGGCAGCAGTAGGCTTCTTTAGGGTATGGCCTAACCAACGTCACTTCTTCTCATTTAGCTGTACTTCAATTGGCTGCTGGTTCGTTTCCTGCCATAGGTCTTCATTTAATATGACGTCCGACCATATTCGATTGATAATACGTCGTAAGCAGCGTCGTCGTATCATTATACTACTATTAAAATATTAAATTTATAACATTTGACGCTGAAAACAATAAAAAAATTACTTATTAATAATATTAAATATAGGAACATGTGACGCTGAAAAAATTAAATAATAATTGCACATTTTAAGCGGATGACACGAGGATTTACTATCTGAAACTATTGTCATCAACGTCATATAAGAATTTCTAAGTTACACTACTATTGATGAAAGTGAGTAAAACAGTTGTGATTTAATGTTCGCAGGAGGCGTGGGTGGGCTGCGGGACGTGTCCGTCTCCATCCCGCTGGCGGTGGCTCCAGGAGACACTGTGACCCTGCAATGTCTCTACGACTTGGAAGGTGATCCACTCTACACCGTTAAGTGGTACAAAGGCCGCTCCGAGTTCTACCGCTACATCCCCAAAGAACACCCACACACGCGCGTCTTCCCACTGCCGGGCATTCACGTGGACGTGAGTATTCCCCACGAATGGTGTTCAATATTAATAATGTTTGTTACTCTGCTTATACGTTTTATGGGATACACACCAGACTGGATGTAGGTTCGATTTTTCAGTACGACATACAAATTGACTAGAGCACTCCTAGCGGCATTTCTGCTTACTAGGTGCGGCGTTTGTGTTCTCTGGAGTCGCTTTGCATGGTTGGAAAAAATTACATAGTTGTGTTTCTTTCCTGGGGCGGTGTTTTATGGTTAGTTAAAAGTCCGCGACACCATGTGTCTATTTACAAAGGTTTACCTACATTATTGACAAAACGTTACTAAAAACATGAGTGTTACAATACTTAAATTTAAGAGCATAATTTAGGGGGGGGTGGAAATCAATCATCGTCAAATTTAATATTTTCTCTGTTTTGTGCTTTTGATAAAGATTAAAAACATCTTCAAATCGTAAAATTTGGACGAATGGTTTAGGTTTTATAAACGGTTTAATGAAATAGTTCAGCCGCAAAGGCGCCGTTGAGCCAAATTTCGACCTTTGGTGTAAAAAGTAAACAAATTCTGACCAACACCGGGTAAATAGCTAATGTTTAATAAGTTGTTGTCATAATATTTATAACTTCGTGAAAAGCACCTTCGTCAAATAAGTGATTATTGAATATGAGTCAAATAAGCGAACGAAGAAAACATTTCTTCCAGTAAGAATTTGAACTGATAATTTATTTCATCCTCTTGAATTTTCATCCAGAATCCACGCATTAAGCAGAGGACTAAGAAGGAAAAAAGATCAATACGGGAAGTAGTTTTCCTCCGTACAGAAGTAAATGCATTCCTGTGCTTGCGTTGTTTGTTCGCGTCAGACAAAACGATAGCAACTGGCTCTTTTAAAAGGAGAGCAACCAAAATAATTATCACTCTTGACCGTCCACTGCTCACAACCCCTTCTCCAATAAATGTGAAGTTCGTACTTGAGACAGAGATCTCTGCTTCATGATTGGGAGAACCTTAGAATAACCGGTATTATTCTACACAAGATAATAACTACATGTAATTATAGTAGTTCAAAGTTATTTATTTTCCATGTATAAAACAAATACAAGTGAAACAAATTATGGTACATAATATAGCATAGAGAATAATACTGAAAAGTATACAATTTTTTAAATAATATAGTAATATAACATTTTGTAAATTTCACCAATATTTTACATTTTACAAATAATACAAAAATTTTACAAATAGCTAATTCTCCACAAAATTTACACTTTGCAAATAATACACAACCGGTACAATTTGCAAAAAATATACAACTATTTAATTTTGAAAATAATACACAAACTTTTACATGTTTCAAATAATACACAACTATTACATTTTTCAAAAAATCCACCAGCATCACATGTTTCAAGTAAAATACAAATATAACATTTTGCAAATAGTACGCTAATATTTCAGTTTTGCAAGTAATACGTAGATATTACTTTTTTAAAAATCATGCACTGAAAAATTTCATTTTGCGAGAATATACACGGATTTTGCGTTTTTGCTAGAGTAATACTCAAATATTCCGTTTTGCAAAAAAAAAAAAGCACAAATATTATATTTCGCAAAATAATATACAAAAATTCATTTTTTTAAAATAATATACTTTACACTTCATGTAAATAATACCTAAATTCTACCTTTTGCAAATAATATACATAATACTACATCTTGCAATTTATACAGAAATTCTACATGTAATTGTAGTAGTACTAGTAATAATAATAATAATGATAATAAGCATTATTATTATAAAGGGTGTCCCAAAATTAACGCAAGATGGTCGCTGTGCATGGTCATTAGGCTTCAGTTGTTGTGTTAATTGAATTTTGTAAGCATGGAGACACAGATCTTTCGAGAGTTGTTTTCGGACGACCAGTGTGTTTGGCGTCTCCGACGGATCCTGTCNCCTGTCTCCCGAAATTTTTCAACTAATCTCTTCACAGTTGACGAAGTTAAAACACTATTCCGACCATATTTTGTATGAAATTTTCGAACTGCGGCCGCCAAGCTTTCATTATTTTTGAAATATTGTTCAACAATGAAGACACGTTCTTCTATCGTGTAACGCTCCATTTTTACTAACCCTAAACTGTCAGCTGTCGATTTGTTGTTGTTTTTTTTGGTTGTCAACACTTCACTACATAAATGGCGGCAAATTTAAGTCTTGCGTTCAAGTTGGGACACCCTTTATTATTAATGAGCAAGTGAGCAATGCTCGGTGGCAGATAGAAAAGAAGACACTATTTATTTATTTATTATTTTTTTATTTTTTTATTTTATGCCTTTGGCAAAATGGATTGAGGCCATGAGGGCTCCTCTTCCACCTAACCGTTGGACTTGAGTAAGGGAATTGGGAAGGAGAGGTGTTGGGTTGCCAGGGAACTTACGGAAGCGAACCGACATTTGTCTGGAGTAGGTGAGGGAAACCCCAGATGAAAACCTAATCTAATTCTGCTGAACAGGGTGTGAACCCTCACTCTCCCGCTCAGCCAATGGGATCATGGAAGAGAAGACGCTACCACTAGACCACCGCTGTTGGTAAAAGTCCTACTAAAATATTATACAACTCATAATACAATAATTAGAGGTAAAATAACAAATGTCTATAAAATACACACAAGGTATAAAATGGTTAGAAAGTTAGTGCATCAGGTAAGATCTAGAAAGAAATTACTTTTAAGAAATTAATTGTCTCCATGAGGCCCATATGTGTGTATATTCAGATACGTACATAAACACATGTTTCTTTGCAGACACAGACACACACACACTCAAAAGTACAAGTATGCTTTAAGTATGCAACACGTGCAAGTAAGCAATATTAATCGATATTTCTCAAGTATTCAAGTTTGTTCGGTAATAATATTTCAGTAATTTATTGCACGATATAGAAGTAGGAAAAGAGCAAGTTTTCTCTGTACACTTGCTCCTGCGCTTAAGAAATGTAACACAATGTATTTTATGTGTCTCATAAGAGAAAAAGAGTTCAAGGAGTTAGAATTAAACTACGTTTAGTAAAGCACATCAAATAAAAACATACTTCGCAAAGAATTTCCATAACTCTTAAATTAGCTACGAAAAAGTTAATTCCCTACGTGACGCTTTTGTGTATTTTCTTTGACGTAAATTAAAATTATGCAATTAATAATGTTGCCAAGGACGAGGAGTGGGGAGAATAGTTTTTTGTTTTTTATGAAGGAACGAATCTTAGTTTCTTTACCGTACCTCAACTTCAGCAATGAGAGGATTTTGCTTATTAAATTCCTCGTCACGATTCTATTTCACTTTCACTGAGAATCACAGTAACATTGTGTTGGTCTGTTACCTTCTCTCCCTTGGAAGAATCGGGGTAAAGGTAACGGAAAGAGGATACTAAATGAATGTGCCGACTGGTTATAATTATTTAATTTATTACTACTTAAAGATGCTAATTATAATTATTAGTTATTAATAAATTTTAATTTTAATTTTAATAATAAATTTATTGTCAAAAAACAGTACAAACTGCGTATGACCACGTGGAGGACAATAAACTAATTTACTCTCCGGAAGCAAGCAAGTGACGTATTCCATCAATTCCGATCAGGGGCCCTAAGGCAGAGGCGGATTCAAAAATTTCAGCAAAAGTTCCTAGATAAGATAAAAAGTTAGCTGCGAGTTATAATACTAATAGAATGTCAATATGTTTGTAATTTAACGCAAATATGTTTGTAAATTTACATGTACAAGTTATTATCGAACTATAGATTATTCTGAGTATGGTGTTTAAAAATGATAAGAGTTGAAAAAACACTAAATTCACGATTTATTGTTACAATAAACACGCCCCTAGACAAGAGTCTAAAGAACCTGTATAAGAAATCCGCCTCTACCCGAAGGAAAACCGGAGAAAAACTCGGGCCAGGATGGGGAATACTAAATGATACTAGGACGTAGGTAGGATGTAGCCAGGATACTAAATGAATGTGCCGACTGGTTATAATTATTTAATTGATTACTACTTAAAGATGCTAATTATAATTATTAGTTATTACTACTGAAAGTTGCCCTGCTTACACCTATCTACGAGTAGAGCTCGTTCTGGTGGACATACTTCCTTGGAAGTAAGTTACATGGACCGTGCGAAAAAGTAATTACGTCTACTTGGTGTAATTAGATTGTGGAAGGTAGTGGTTAACACCTAACGATCAAACGAAGAACCCGGGTTCTATCTTCTTCTCGTGGAACACGGAAGAAATATATATGCATGGGAAAAAGAAATCTGCAGTAAAAAGTAATTGTTCTAATTTCGACCGCTTTTCACGTAGAAAAGACGTTATGCAAATTTTGAGCGTTTAAAAAGGCCCGTTGTCAACGCCATAAAATCATTCGTCATCGTCCCTCTAGAGAAGAAAGATCGAGCTCTACTGATCAAGTTATTTTTATCAGGACGACAGTAATTTATCAACAGCAGTGAGGGAATTTCGACGCTTGAAACGCTTACGAAATTTCACGCTATAACTCTTTGTTGAAAACTCTTTGATGCAAATTCAACTGTAAGTAATAAAATTTTGTGTTTTGTCTGTTGCGTGCCCCCTTCTTACCTGGTGGTCGAATTTGAACAATTACATTTTATTGTAGATTTTTTCCCCCAGGTCCATGAAACGTATTTAGAGAGTTTCTACGAAATACGTCCTCCAGAAGGAAGAGTTTCTACTTTGGTCCAAAAGAGAGTAACTTTAATTGTAACAACCCGGAACGTAGCTCGTGGGGTGTGACTAATGCAATCGCGTCTTGAACTGACGCAAATCTCGTTACGCGTTCAGAAATGATTTCCTAGAAACAGACACCAGGGAGTGTACAGCAGACTTATTCATCCGTAGTTTCACATTGTTTGTTTTTTTTCTTTCCTTTTCTACTTTAAGCTCTTCTTTTTCTCCAAGGACCTGAATCCACCTGAGCTACAGCTTATCGTAAAACCCTTCCGTAGGGTTAAAGCAACTCCCCCTGATTTACGCTCTTCTTCAATTAGACTCTATCTCCCTCCGAACGTGCTGATTCTTATTTAAAACGTTGGTTCCGCTTTTTTACTACTAATTAATGCCTCCACCCGAGGGGGATACGCTCAACGCGAGAGCCATCCCACGGGGGTGCACTGCACCACCTGCGTCACGGGAGGTGGGGGTGGCTGGCGGGGGCACACTGAAGGAACCTGAGAAAATAAAGTTAACGCCTTAAATGCGCTTCTTCCCACGTAAACTCACAGATATGGATCTCTTGCTGTGAAAAATGCTGGGAATGTGTGTTTGCTGCTAGGAGGGAGGATTATTAATGAGAGAACCATCTTAGAGTACTTTTGTTTGATTGTCTTAATTTTGTAGATTAAGAAATTACTTTATACCCCGTGTTCTCTTCTTCTCGGAGTATAAAGAACACGGTGATCTTTTTTCTCGGGCTGAAAAAAATTGTTTTCTTTATCACTTAAAGTGTATTTTATTTTTGTTGGAACAGTTTTTTTAAAGTTCTTTTTAAGTTACTGGTTGATGTTTCTGTTTTCGTATAAACGAACATTTCCCGTGTAGAGTTCGTATTTCTTTCTGAGTAAATGTCTGTTAGTGCAGGGAATGGCACGATCGTGTACTTATAGAATTAAGGTTTTGTTAATTTGATAGCAAAGTTAATGGAAATAGCAAGTGTTATAATAATAAATTTATTGTCAAAAAACAGTACAAACTGCGTATGACGACGTGGAGGACAATAAACTAATTTACTCTCCGGAAGCAAGCAAGGGACGCATTCCATCGATTCCGATCAAGGACCCTAAGGCAGAGGCGGATTCAAAAAAATTTCAGCAAAAGTTCCTAGATAAGATGAAAAGTTAGATGCGAGTTAAACTTTTTAAAGTCGAACAGAAATGTGCAGAATAACATATAGACCAACATAGTATCAGAAATGAAATAAACAAAGTTATTATTGGGTAGTGAAGAAATATTAGAGGTCTTGTATCTGGTAGCCATGCAAAGTTGCTCACTTCAAGATCGCCAGAAACCCGACGTCTCTCCTCCGCGAGTCAAACGGTTCGGTGGAAGAGAGCCTCAGTGCCTCCTCATGGCCTGAACCTCGTCAAAAAGGAATAAAGTAAATACAAATAAAGTAAATAAAGATCACTGTGTGCACTATGTACTTCGTATTTCGAACACCAAACCAGCGCCTGCTTTCCGCCCCTTAAAGAATATTATTTATTTATTATACAAATTTTCACCACATGCGCCAAACAAAGTCATTCCAAGGGTTTATCCTTTTCTTCTTCTTCTTCTTTGCTTCAATTAAATATATCACTAACACAACAATTAACAATTAATTTAAAAAATTGGAATTCATTCTATACAAAACGAGGATGTAATGGACTGCACCAGGCTGTCGCAAAAGTTCCTTTCGTACACCATTCCACTAAGATGAGCTTCTGGTCCGAATTTTCTTATAACGTATTTTTTGGGCCAGATTTTATTCCATATCATTTCAATCAGAAGATATTTCTTTTCAGTTTCAATCATTTCCGTATATCTCTTTGGCACATTTGATGCATCACAACACATATATTCCTGTAGGAATTCTTTCCTCTCTGGATTATACAAAGGACATTTCCAAAGAATATGGTCGAGAGTTTCGTCATCCTCGCGACAAATTTTTTTCTCTTTTTTATGCAGATATGCGAGGAAATGTACATGACCAGAAAAAAAATGTTCTTGTTTTTTCGTGCGAATGTCCCAAATATAATTGAGAACAGCTCGTTCTCTTCTTAGTCTTATTTTCCATGATTTTCCCTTTCGTATTCTGTTTACAAATTATTTACAAAACTCAGAAATTTTATTCGTAGTTGCCACTAAACCTAGTTGCTCTATTTCATATCTTTATACTCATAAAGACATAAAAGCTTTTGTGTAGACTAGTAATTTTTAAAGCTGTGCAAATTCTAAATTAGCAAATAATGCTTTGATTTCTAACGTTACGCTATTATCTCCAAGGAACTGGCACAAATTTCTTGATGCTTAACCCTCCCCAGTCTCATTAACGTTAAGATATATGTCAATGTAAATTAATAGTTCTTAGCCAAAACATTATAATCAAGAGTGTAAGTTTTCTCTCTCTGAAATCGATTTTCCACAATTTACAATAATTCTTTGTTGTTTTTAGTCTTTTAAACATTTTAGACTTTTAGCGAGACTTATGACCTTCTAAGGACGAACAGAACATATTTTTTGCAATAAAAACCCTCAACGTTGCGCCTTTCTTCTCAAGTCGTCGTCAGGTGGTTTCTAATTATAACAAGAAACGTAACAACAGAACTATTGAACATTGTATTAAACATAAATACAAACTAAACAAAATGTTTTNAAAAATGCAGAAACAACACAAACACGTTATAATATTGTATTGTATATATAACAGAACTTTTCAGTGTCTGTGCGTTTTTTCACACTCCCGTCTGTTTTTTTTAAATAAATTTCATTTCTTATATACAACGTTTTTAATGATTAAATTCTTCTTTATTATTTATTGAATTAGATTGTATAACGGACGTTATTTGTAGTAGAATTCAACAATGACATATACATAAGGTTTTTTGGAGAGCAATGTCAGTCCATTTAGGAATAATTCACCAAATGCGTTGTTGAAGAGTAGAATTAGCCGGCGTTGCCCTGGTTTTGAAAAAGAACGATCATTTCTGGACTATATGGCATTCCAAACCTGTCAACAAATCTGGATTTTTTAGCTCATTTTAACCGTATTTTGCATTTTAATTGCCATAGCTCTGAAGGAGTGCCCCTTGAAGTTTCAAATAAATCCATCTAATGCTTTTTCCGAATTCCATACAACATTTCACTTTCATTAATATAGATGATAAAATAACTTTCTCTCCAACACGATATCAAACTCGTGGTGCTCAACCATTGCACCTCCTGCTTTCTCATACACGTTTCTCCGTCTGCAGCATAAGAGAGTGACAAAGAATATCGTAAAAGTCTTATGTAAAGGTAATTTCGTTGTAGACAGAAATTGATGTACTTTCGTATCTGCAGTTTGCGTTTGCTGTCCTCCTATGTATTTTATCATTATCACACCTTTCATTTGAGTTTACGAAAAGTGTATTCTACGTCTGCTTGGTCCAGTTACACTGCTAAATATTATTCAAGCTTCTTGAAACAGTAAACTAATGCGTAAGCGTAACAGATATAAATTATTTTACTTCGTCTATACCAAACTTTCAAGCGAAATACCGCTAATGCGGATGTAATGCATACTAACTCTACTTTACGTACAGAAAATTTAAGCGAAATCGTTGGAGCCGGTTTTTGACAAACATTCAAAAGTGAGCTTTGTCCTTCATGTCAAGTACCCATTGGTTTAAAGTAAAAAAAAAATTAGAGCACGTGCATCGACAAGTAAATTCTACCGTAAATACAAAATATAAATTAATTATATTAATCCATTTACTCAGAATTGCTGCGTTCAGTCGGACAGATGGGCGTTATTAAGAAAACTACTTTTTTCTGAATCACGGATAACCAAAACGGACATTCCCGTCGAAATCTCGTTTTCGAATTTTTTCACTTTATCAAAACTTTCTGTATCCGACGTGTATGAGAAAGTGAGAGATGATGTGATCGTATAGCGAAGCGCTGGTGATCTCCGATATCCTCCAAGATATTACGTTCCTTAATGAATTGCGTGGAGTGAAGCTTGTCTGCTGTGATCTCGTCCGACGCAATTGATCTCACCGCTTCAGATGTTCCTCTTTTTGTGGCACCCGTGAGAGTCTAGTGCGGAGAAACAGGTGGTAATATGCTTCGCTTTGAATCACCAAGGATGGAGGTGTCTCCAGCATACCATTTTTGTAATATCTCATTCTAAAGCGATGTATTATACCAATAATTCGATTTCTATCGAATTTCTCCCTTTTTTTAATTGGTGTATTTTGATACAACTTAGATAAGATAATATTAATAATAATAAATTCGTATGACCACATGGATGACAATATATATATATATNTATTTCCTACCTCCTATCACCCCTTGCACATAAGCCTTAATGGCACGGTAAATAAATGAATTTATTGTCAAAAAAGCTGAAAGAAACTGCTTATGACCACGCTTAGGACAATATACTAATTTACTCTCCGGAAGCAAGCAAGGGACGTATTCCATCAATTCCGATAAAGGGCCCTAAGGCAGAGGCGGATTCAAAAATTTCTGCATAAGTTTCTAGATAAGATAAAAAGTTAGCTGCGAGTTATAAAACTAATATAACGTCAATATGTTTGTAATTTAACGCAAATATGTTTGTAAATTTACATGTACAAGTTATTATCGAACTATAGATTATTCTGAGTATAGTGTTTAACAATCATATGAGTCGAAAAACCACTAAATTCACGATTTATTGTTACAATAACAATGCCCCTAGACGAATCAAAGAGAACCTGTATAATAAATCCGCCTCTACCCGAAGGAAAAACGGAGAAAAACCCGGGCCAGGATGGGGCTACAGAATTAATGTACACAACCGTGCCAAAGTTGAGTACACATAAAACTAAATTAATATGAGCCATACGGCAACACAATCATGCAATACAATAAACTAATTTACTCAATCAAGCAAGGGACCATCCCATCAATTCTGATCAAAGGCCCTAAGGTAGAGGCGGATTGGAAAATTTGTGCGAACTCGTTAGAGAAGATTAAAAGTTAGCTATGTCAACATCTATGGAATATCAACAAATTTCCATTTAACACAAAAAAATTTCCAGTACGTGTTACTAACTATAGATTATTCGGAAAGTAGTGCTTATAAATCGATGTAGTGGATATAGAAGGGGGGAATGGACGGTTCTGAGCGCTCAAGTAGCGAGTCGTTTAATGAACGCTGAAGAACCAAATTGTAGTTACTCACTGACTGATGAACAGTGTGAGGCATTCATTCCTGTGTGAGGAGCAGAGGACAACTGGAGGTGGATGAGTCATCGTGTCTGCCCCCGCGCTCTAGTGACGACGTGTCAAGGGCGGTGTCAAAGCCTTACACGTGTGCATAGTATGGGGCCAAAGGTTACACCACAGAACTCGTAGACTGAAAGGAACACGCTTACAATTCAGAATTCGTTTTGGTGAACCCCATCCTGGCCCGGGTCTTCCTCCGTTTTTCCTTCGGGTAGAAGCGGATTTCTTATACAGGTTCTCTAGGCTTTGTCTAGGGGCGTGTTTATTGTAACAATAAATCGTGAATTTAGTGGGTTTTTTTCAACTCAATATTTTTTAAACTCTATACTCAGAATAATCTATAGTTCGATAATAACTTGTACATGTAAATTTACAAACATATTTGCGTTAAATTACAAACATATTGACATTATATATGTATTATAACTCGCAGCTAACTTTTTATCGTATCTAGGAATTTATGCAAAAAAAAATTTGAATCCGCCTCTGCTTTAGGGCCCTGGATCGGAATTGATGGGATAGTCCCTTGTTTGCTTCCGCAGAGTAAATTAGTTTATTGTCCTCCACGTGGTCACACGCAGTTTGTACTGTTTTTTGACAATAAATTTATTATTATTTATTTTCCATTCGTGTTAAGGGTATTTCTTGTTGGAATTATTGGTACGGATTTTTTAGAGGAAAAAAAAATTATTGAATGCATAAAATCAAGTTTTTGTACATTATCTTCTTTTGTGATTGAAAATTCATGCAAATGGCGGAGTATTTCATTTAAATAGTCTACGAGGTATTTTTTTCACGTTGAAATCACAATAAGTAAATATTTCTGTTTTTTTGTTGCCTTACAATTATAAAGTATTCGTGTAACTGACAGACAACTGGATATTGGTCAGTATTCCTAGAAGTTTAAATTGTTATCTTCTTTTATAAATGTGATGCTGGAAATAATAATAATAATAATAATAATAATAATAATAATAATAATAATAATAATAATAATAGTACTCTCTTAATATTGAAGAATCCAAAATATTCGCTTCGTATTTCATGTTATTTTTCTTCCCTTCAAGAATATTTTACTGTTATATATACAACATAAGTACATGATATTTTATACGCAACTGTTACTTGTAGTGGATGCGACCCTTATCACAACCCGCTTTCAGTTGCTATCTGGTGGCTCTCGGGGACAGTTCGCAACACCTCCGACCTCCTTTGAATGCGACGCCCTCCACGCAGTTGACGAACCTTTGATGCTTCTCTCTGAGGGCACATCTCTAGAGAGAGACTCCTCTGTATGGAGTGCGAGTTCGCGCCCTCTGCCGCTTTTTCAAAACTGACGGGTTGCACTTCACTTGGACCTGTGGAATTCTACACCGCGATGTGCGTTTAATGACTTCTGTCCCACGCGAGATTCATCAACACTGAAGATTCACATTCGTAACACAGGAACAAAGCCGCAGATGCGTCGGATTCTAATAACATTTCAATAAGATTCTAATAATTGTTTACTGTTAACATTAATATCATTTTTGTCTCTGCATAATTATCGACGTAGGATGATTTCTGTATGAATTTACTTCGTTGAGATTACTATGTTGGTATTGACAAATTATGAAGGTGGTAACGCTGACGATTGCCTGTAAACAAACACGGTATGTGACAGTATTATAGATAATTATGTATAATTGCAGTAGTTGACCATAATTCTTGTTATTCTTTTTAGCCCTGACGAAGAAAATATATTATTTCGAAACGTTGGCGTATAAAATGTGATTCACTTATACAATAGATGACCTAACCTCAAACATCTCCTTTTTACGGAGTACAGTTTGAAGAGCGCTTTGACAAACAGTGATCACGTGACTCAAGGCGACAATTTTGATGACAATTTCAAAAGCTATATTTCCCTGCATTTTTCACTCACAATTTCCGAGCGTTTGCATCGTCAACGACCCTCAGGTGAAAATTGCGACGGACCGCAACTCGAACCCGGGACGTTCACCCGGACTGTTCCGGTGAATCTCGGTCGCATCTTCCTGCAAAGGGTTACGAGACGACACGGGGTTCGGCCTCAGTCGGTGGCTCAGGTGGTAGTGTTGTCGCTCATCACCAAGTCATGGGGCCAGAAAATTTGTAGCTTTTCACATGAATGTCCCGGTTCATATAGCTGTGACTAGTCAAAAGCAATCCTTTCTTCCTCTATGGAGCTCCTCCTAGTATCAATAACTCTAACTATTACTAACTACTTCTACTAATCCCTCCACCTGGACCAAGTTGTTGGTAAACCCAACCTAAACTAACCTAACAATAGCCCCTACCACCCAACTCCTACCTCTATCGCTCCATGTAGATAAGCTTCAATAGCACTAAGCTACATTTCCCATTTGCAAATCCTAGGGGCTTCCATGTTGAGGACACTTAATTCCCTAAAACTTTATTTTCCTGCGTGCTTGTATTGTATTTTATTATTCATTCAAGTTTAATTTTATAAGTACTCAACCTCGCCCCGGTTGTGTACATTAATTCTGTAACCCCATATTCTGGTTCGGGTTTTCCTTCGGATACAGACTCTCTGCGCGCTCCCGTGGAAGTCTCGAGATATTTTAATACTTACGATGATTAAGAAATATTTTCTGAATACTCTGTAGTTTGTAATAATATGTATTAGTGTAATAACTTTCTTGTGTTTTATTAGATACAAATTTGTTGACATTCTGTTAATGTTATAACACGTAGGAAATTATTTTTATCATATAGTTTTCATTAATAATTAAATAATTTTTATTTTTTTATTTTATTCTAATCTAAAGTGTGTGCTTAAATGTTAAATCCACCTCTGCCTTAGGGTCCTTGATCGGAATTGATAGAATGATACCTTGCTTGCTTCCGGAGAGCAAATTAGTTTATTGTCCTCCATGTGGTCATACGCAGTTTGTATCAGCTTTAATGCGAATAAATTATTATTATTATTATTATTTATTTATTTAGTTCTCTCAAATTGTGTTGGTTTTTCTCTCAGCACTGGATTATTAAATCAAGTTCTGCTGGGAGGAAGAATCTATTTCAGGTCCAAGAACTTTATGGTAATGTGGGCTGACGATTATTATTATTATTATTATTATTATTAGTGTATTAGTATGCGAGCACACAGGAATCTTCGAGTGCGCACATAACGCGGGCGGGCGCTATCGGTCACGTGACAAGACTATAGCACGCGAATTTCTCTGCGAAAATGAAGATAAATAAAAATATAATTCTGCTTCTGTTTTTTATTATTTTAATTTTCTATATGAGATAAACTGTAAAAAAATACAAATTTGTGAAAAATGTAAATGAATGAAGACTACAAAATCCATACACACAAACACACAGAGAGACCAGTTACAAAGAGATTTTTTGCATATTCACTTCTCTTTTTTTGTGAAAAGTTAATAATTTGTACTTTTTCACATCCTTTGCTTTCGTCGATATGCAGATATGATTATTCGCAGAAATTGGTTGTGAACTATTTGAATGTGTGCTTCTTGTGTTAATGAAGTTTCGTTACGAAATGGATTGAATCCTTTGTTATCCTTCGAAGCGTATTTAGTACATCGCGAGATATTTTACTCAGAGTGGGAGACGTCAGAGATTTTAATAAATTTCCAATTTAATTCGTTTGCAACGAAAAGAATCCTGAGAGACGTGTTGTGTTCGTGCGATGCCTTTGAAACGCTTTTTTTTTCAGTAATTATTGAGTTTCATAATACTGTGCTACTGTGCACATGTTGTTAATTACAACAGTGGGAAAGTTTAGTGGACTCTAGTTCAGAATGTGAGTGAAATGATCATTGTATTTTTTAAATTGAAGACCCTATCCCTAACTATTGGCGATGTTTTTCATACTCCTATGGCGTGAACTTTTGAATGATTTGACTTTCAATTACTATGCGTCTTAATTATGTTTTATTAAATGAAAATGGGAGACGGGACCTAGATTCGAACTCGGGACCTTGAGCTTAACGCGCTTCTGCGCTCACCAACTGCAACATTTGTACGTCTATACATATAAACTTTTTCGGGCATGTTTTTTATATATATTTTGGCAAATGAACCGAATTAACATCGTGAAAAAACTTACTAAAACATAGCAAATGGAAATAGCAACGCAATGATGTTAAAATGTTCATAAAGTTTATTCTAAGTAAAACGCAAAGTTTGGTTAATATTACAAGAGCACATAAACAATTAGAATTGGCTGCTAATCAGTAGATGTGAATCTTCTCTCGTACGACTGTTGACTATGAAGCTTATCCGCCACAGTTCAATTGTGAGGTTATGTGAGGCAGAAAGGACATTCCACTGAACGTATAATCTAGGTGACCGAATCGTTGAAGCAACATTACATAAAGGTTACGAAGAAAAATGTTTTCAAGTTCATAACCTTAAAGGGGAATTGAAAACAAAGAATTCACAGGTCTTAACTTATGAGCTTCGTCTGTCAAATTCTGTGTGTAAAGGGTATTTTCCTTTTCCCTGGATTTTAAAACAATTCCTAATTACGCACACATATATACAAGCACATAGAATACAATACTGATAACTGTGTGGGTTATAGTACGTTTGCTTCGCGGCATTTCTTTTAACGACACGAAAATGGAGAAATATGGAAACTAGCAATTTCGAATATTATAGTACGTGAACCCCGAGTTACGTCCTACAAAAATCCAGACTCGATATTGGCAGGTTTCTTAATACCAGAATGTCCCTAATGATTCATTTTAGTTTCTCTTTAAATCTCGGGCTACGACAAGTAGTTCGTTAGTGTCAAATAAAATGACCACATGGCAGGCAGCTGAAACGTTTCCTATTTCCATCTCACTTCTAGACGGGAAGCAAAACTAATGTTGGATGATATGGAAAACAAGTTCGTTAAAGGAGAATCTAATAAAGAAATGGGTGTATGTTCACGCAAAAATTTCACTTTGATAATCACAGAAGTTTCAGTGACATAAATTGAGCGTGGCACTTATTTGTATGTCGCTATGTATACAACAATGACTACTTGAAAAAGAATATTTTGACATAAAAAAATTGACGTGAACTGAGAAATGAGTTCTTAGCTTTTCAATTAATGTTCTATATTCGTGACAATATTTACAGTGCGCGATTAAAGATGGTTTATCTGGTAAAAGCAGTACGCCACATAAAACTTATCACAAAGAATCAAATTGGGCAAGAGCATGATTTAAAATGTTTAAACAAATGTACACATTATGTTTCAAAGATGTATCAATGAAATTATCATTTGCACCCACATCCTGAATAAGGGAAGCATATTAATGGTACTTGCATAATGAACAACTTCCCAGTTATCCCTCGTGCATACTGTATGGCATTCAATAGATATAATGTGAACGCTGCCGTTTGCTTGATAAATAATTCATCATAGGAGAGTATTTGCAGTAACTGCTGTGTCAAATAACTGAAATGAGCTTATATTCATATGCACACTGTTTCATTATACTTTCACATTTAGTATTTTCAGGTTTTATATCAGCGAATTGTTGTGAACTATTCTCATAACTTGGAAATATTTACCAAAGTAGTTCTTATCAATATATAATTAATTCTATTGATTTTTACTATTGGATTAGAACAATTATTTTGTGATTTCAAATCTTGTTCATTAATTTAGACAGTCGTTTGACTCCTTCTTTGACAAGGGCCGCATTGTCTCTAGTCACATGTCGCGGTTGCCATTTCCGTCAGAACAGAGTTTTCAGTGAGTTATCCTTACGAATAACATTTTTCTTCGTAACCTTTATGTAATGTTGCTTCAACGATTCGGTCACGTAGATTATACGTTCAGTGTTCACTCTGTGTATTTGGTGATTATGTTTTGCGGAATTTATTTTCACTGTATCTCGAAAACGGTGCGAAATACAGGAATGCGGTTTAACAATCTGTACTTAGCAGAATCAAAATGCTTCTATGCATATTTTCAAAATTTTGAATATTAAGAAACCGGAAATGGAGCGCGGTGTGTAAATGAAGTCGGAATGAACTTTCTAATGCATTCAAAGTTAAATCTCAAGTTTGGTTTCGATACATCAATTTGATAGCGAGTTATCGGGGGAACAAAATTCTTAACATACACACATAAGACATTGGACACCATCACCAAAATTTGAAAATAGACTCTCCTTTAGCCAGTTCATAAAGATCTGAAAGAAATCTAAAAAAATATTTTTCGACCGATCACACTCTGTGCGATTGGAAAGTAGAAAGTAACTACAAAGTAAGCTCTGCTCTTCATGGTGTATGTCTTCGTAAATCAAAATAATAAAATGGAAAGTAACTCAATTTGCAACGAACTTTAATGATATTCATATTCTCAAATTATGATAAAAACTTGCTGATTACCCCCTAGCGTCGCCCGGACTTTTCTGAAATTTATTTTTCTCGGGAAAAAGTAAAATCTATAGTGTAAGATCAAAATACTTTTACTTTCTGGTTTTTAAAAACATGTACAGCATTCTAATTTTTCAGCACCATAATAATACAAATTTAGGTTAATTTTTGTTGATACACATATGCTGCAGAACTCTTTGAGACAAACAGTATTTTGCCAGGAACTATAACTCCTCCTCTCCCCGCTATTTCGTCGACATTTATTGTGAAAATCCATTTCTTTCTTTCTTATCTCGTATTTAAAAAATATGAGTTATCCCTCGTTCATTCTGGACATTTAAAGTATCTCTCTGCCAAATTTCATCACGATTGGTTCAGTGATTTAGTATGAGTAGGTGAGGTTAGGTCAGACGCACTTTCTGATGCTCCACAGTGTTGTTTCTCATGGACGCGCGGTGTATTTGCCTCAGCAAAAAAAGGTTAGTTTTTGAAGATTTGTATGAGCAATTTTAGCACCAAAATGTATAATATGTTAGCTCGAGAAACTAAATCTCAAAATTCAATAAAATATTTTTTGATGGATCTTAAGAATTCACTACAACTTAAGAATTCAGAACAACAGATAATATTGAAAATTTATTATTTAAAATTAATGTATGAAATTGTTTTAAATGGCAGAAACAAAGTTTTATTATTAAAACTTAATATTCATTATTATTTTCAAGTATTAATATCTTTAGGAACAACACGTGTATATACTATATATGAGTCTAAGTATGGAAATGTGTGTATACAGTATGCTGTGTATTCTTCTTTGCTTTACTTTGAAGTACTACTTAAATTGAGTTAGGCCATTTGAGATAGTTTTGTGAGATATAGACTCAAAAACTGTTCATTTAGGGACAAGAATTTATATTTCTGTTAAACAAAACTGTAATGTCTAAGTACTCCATGTTGCTGCTACTTTTATTATAAGTAGAAAGTATGAATATATCTCCAAAAAATGGAATAAAGGTTATTCTTATTCTTATTAAAGTATAATCGAAGAATAAAGTACTTTCGAGTAGAGGACATCGATAGTTCCCTTAAAACTGAAGAGCGAGCGTTTAAATGTTTATTTTCGATTCGTCCCCCGTTATTTCGTGCATTTCGCGAAGTGTGACCGAAGCGTTGGTTGTGGGGTGGGGGGTGGAAGAGGACGAAGAGAGGGAGGGATGGAGAGAGTGTCTACACGGAATCAATACAGAGGGCGGTGCGGTGCGCGTGGAGGAGGGGTGCGAGGTGAGAGTGGTGGTAGNCGGGTGACGTGTGGGTGCAGTGTTGACAAAACTGCATCCCCATGTCTCAAGACTTTGGATTCTTGTTTTGCCTTCAAACTGATGGTTGCGTTAATACGAGGGTTATCCAGGAACTCCTCCCCGTCAGGTCTTAAAAATCACTGGAATATAAACATAAATTTATTCTTTAAATTTCAAAACCACACATCTCTACTTTTTTTTCTATACAACCTCCTGACAAATTTGTTATGTCTGGATATTCTGGCCCATCCTGGCTCGGGTTTTTCTCCGTTTTTCCTTCGGGTAGAGACGGATTTCTTATACAGGTTCTCTATGCTTTCTCCAGGGGCGTGTTTATTGTAACAATAAATCGTGAATTTAGTGGTTTTTTTTTCAACTCTTATGATTTTTAAACACCATACTCAGAATAATCTATAGTTCGATAATAACTTGTACATGTAAATTTACAAACATATTTGCGTTACATTACAAACATATTGACATTATATATGTATTATAATTCGCAGCTAACTTTTTATGTTATCTAGGAACTTTTGCTGAAATTTTTGAATCCGCCTCTGCCTTAGGGCCCTTGATCGGAATTGATGGGAGGGTCCCTTGCTTGCTTCCGGAGAGTAAATTAGTTTATTGTGCTCCACGTGGTCATACGCAGATTGTACTGTTTTTTGACAATAAATTTATTATTATTAGTCTAGAAATATCCTAGGCATAAAATTCTGCCGAAAGAAATCGCAGCGAAGACGTGACCGAATTCATGTACGGGACTCCTAGAAATCTGTGGAAAATTTGCTCATAGTTCACATATCAGAAAATGCCAATTTTTACGAAGATTTTCGTCAATTTTCTGGAGATCAATTTTCACCACAGACGGACAGCCATTTCTGTCGTCATGTCAAACATTGGACTGTCCATTTTTTAAAGAACGAAACTACAGACGAGCGAAACTTTCACATCTGGTCCCTGCAGAGCACAATTTTCCCGATGAATGTGAGTCGTTTTCAGATTTTTTGACAATAAAAATCTAATCACTAATCATACTGAACATTTGCCAGGATTTTCTATTACATCGATAATTTTGACTCGCTACAGTAAACAAATAACAAGTTCTTACTACTGCATCTCATGGCATCTCTCTCTTTTCTGGGCACTGTATTGGACATACTACATAAATATAATTTTTTAGCTACTGAGTATATTATTCACTAACTTTAATTTCTTCCAACTGTAGAATGCTACCGGAAAATTGGCGTAGAATAACCATTGAAAAATAGGCTATAAATTCGTAGAAAAAATATTTTAGATTTCTTTAATCTAATACACTATATATCAATATTGTTGTGGATACGTTTATGTAACAACAATTGAGTACCAAAAATGCCGATATATTATTACCTCTAATGAATGGTATCTATATATTAATAATAAATTTATTGTCAAAAAAGTAGTTACAAACCACGTGGAAGACAATAAACTAATTGACTCTCCGGAAGGAAGCAAGGAAGGGACTATCTCATCAATTCCGATCAAGACCTCTAAGGCAGAGGCGGATTTAACATTTCAGCTTTCAGATAAGAATAGAAAGTTAGCTACGTATTACGACACCAACAGAATTGTATTTAACGAAACAAAACATTTATTTCACAAGTTCGTATTATTAACGGAATGTATTGTTTATTACTCGTAGGTATTAAAATAACT
Organism: Laupala kohalensis; assembly: GCA_002313205.1. NCBI lineage: Eukaryota > Metazoa > Arthropoda > Insecta > Orthoptera > Trigonidiidae > Laupala > Laupala kohalensis. The sequence goes on along the minus strand of NNCF01128097.1, from coordinate 625,479 downwards.
CTAAATTGAATATTAATTACTACAACAGACCGCCGCCCACATGCGAGAGCCTCTACATAATTTCCAATAGTAGTCAGTTGTATTGTAAATGTGTTGTTTAATAAACCGGTTTTTCCTTCCTAACTTGTTCTACATAAAGAGCAAAAGGTATTTGGTGTTTGACACCTCATCACAGAGTTTTGATGCAATAACTGCTTTCAAAGCAGTGCGTTCGCAATATCCCGTTTGTTGCTGGATGCTTTGAATTCCTACGAGAGTAATACGAGCATTGTACAATAGAATTTTAGTAAGTTCTCTTCCATAATACACTTCAGTCAATAAATATCCACATTCTTATCATAATTTAGCCTAATTATGGAGTTTATAAATTGAACAACTAAAAGGGAAGATTCACCGGCGTTATACACCGGGTCAAATTTGAATCTAACTGATATTTTGTATGAAAATTATAAATTTTTACGTAGCGTATCTATTTTATTTAGCTGGATAATATGTCAGATACTAGCAAACGAGTTTCAGTCGATATCAGATTTAGCATTGAAATATTTAAACAGGACATCAAAACTATGTGATATTATACAATGGATCATTACGTAACAATGGATTCCCACTAGTATTATTTATTGTTTACCAGTGGCTTCTTTTGTCAACACTCAAGTAGTCAAGTTACTTCCTTTTTATAGAAATGAGTCAGGTAGCTTCTTATGTTGATGCAATTTTTAAATGCTCTTATTTCGACAAGAAAAAGATATTTCTTTTAATGAACTCGGATGGTGCAGTGGATAGCACATCTGCGGCCAGAGCAGGGGGTACCGGGTTCGAGTGCCGGTCCGTCGCAATTTTCACCCGGCTGTTGACGTTGGTCTTGTTTTAATGCTCTACAGTACAATACATCGTTTGTATGGTTTGCTCCCTTCATTTACGCACAAACGGAAAGAAAAACATGTGTTACACTTTTGCGTATTGATGTATATTATTCCTTGATTCTATTATACTTCGGTGATAAGAACTTTAAACTCGTAATTCGTGATAAAATCGTCCCCTGAGATATTTTCGGTGGCGAAGTTTTGGATTACGATCATCGCTAACATATCTCACGGCAGAAACTTTTAGCGGGGAAACATATTCCGCAAAATACATTTCCTTGTGCGTTTATCTATCTGTCGATAATATCGTTGGCACATGATTTATTGTGTTGTATGCAAATCGCTTTGGGCGGCGCGTTCACAGAGAACAATCGCATCGCTGACAGCCGCATCGTCCCATTTTTAAAAACCGCGCAAAACATAATTTTATTATTTGTAAAAAAAAAAAAAAGAAAAAAAAAGACCGAAGCACTTCCCTTCTCAAAGTGGCCATTAGTACAAAATGGTTCTTTTTATACGTTTTCTCTTTGTGATCTGAAAAAGAGAACGCTTCACGATGAATCATCCAGTGTCCAGTTTCCTTTGTCGAACCTCAGAACCCAGCACTGTCTCTTCTCCAACAAAATGTATCCTTGTCTCTCTCTCTCTCAACCTAGTTCACTGTGCGAAGAGAGAGTAGTGGTTATTCGCATATTTTTTCTCTCTAAAATTAATTAATCGCTTCGTAACTTCCTTCCAAGAAAACAACACCCCACAAATATCCGTTGTAATACTGAGTACACTGCAAGTCACGTAACTTTGCTTAAACTTCTGCAACACTGCTGCCAACTTTTACGAATTCAAATACATATTTATAGAAGTCACAAAAGTGACTATTTTTGTGTGAAGGGATTTCACTTAAGGACACAAACTAAGACACAAGGTAATATTCCTTCCACCCTTTGTTCGATGCGGAAGAAACAGAATAGCGCCACAAGAGCAAAAGTGAATTGAATTGGCTTTTTTTTTGGCGGGGGGGCTTTACGGCTCATGTCGACATCAAAGGTCATTGGAGCCCGAAAAACTCGTACGGGTAGGGAAAATGCAGTTACGCACTAGGG
>NNCF01128097.1:595446-623229 GCA_002313205.1 Laupala kohalensis | reverse complement strand
GGGGCCCCGTGTTCGCCAAACACGTACTTACTAGGTGTATGTCCCCTGGGGGGTTGAATTGGCGTCAGAGTTTGGCGATGGATCTAAGTTTTCAGAAATCCAACTTAACGCGAGGTACAGATTTCATTACTGTTATGGACGACGGCGAAGTAAAAAGTGTTGGCTACACTGTGCACATGGGCTGTACCAACATCAAGACAATTATACTGATAATAAATAAATAAATAAATAATTTATCGTCGAGAGAAGTGTTACAAACTGCCTAAGAGGACAACAAATTACTTGACTGCGACTAATATACATTAAACTAATGATCATAGTACATTTCTGTTGGTGATTTTTTTTTCTTAAATTAAATTTCTCGAAGCAAAGGAAACATGTTTTCGAGTATAATAATGCTCACGAGACTTAATTTGTACGTCACTGCAATGTGACCACAATATCATAGCATATATGCCTTCTTAGAGTATTGCACTTTTTTGCTTTAAAAGTTGAACGGAAATAATATTCAGTTTTTTCTTCTTTTTTGTACATTAATTTTGTTTCTAAGGAATGCTTGTTTTGGCTTTGAAAAAGAAAATGTGTTTGGATACATTGAAGTTCTATGGTTCTCATTTCTCGTTTTTTATTATTATTGTTTTATCGTATTCTCAGGAAAGATGAGTTGCACGAGAAAAAAACTGAAAAAGAGGTCTTTGAATGTAAAAAGAAACTTATTACCGTTTTATTCTAAACATCATTCAAGTGCAATGTCAGTGACACTCTTATTTTAGAGCCGCGTGCATACACATGGTTCGGAATTACTTTCTAAAGGGTTTTAAAATGGTAATGAATATACCAGTGAATATGAGCACGTTCATAGAGACTTGTTGCCGTGACAGAATGCTAGCGTTTGCCCTCGAAAGACCCTTTTCCCCTTTTCGCAACCCCCTCCCCATCTTTGTTTCCCTGCTTTGAGTCATCCTCTCAACCCTCGAACGAAAAGGCTTTTTCCATTATCCTCTAAGTAGATTGGGAACGAAAATCTGTGGCTTAGATTTTCAAGAGCAGGAGCAGGCGACGCCACCAACCACAAGCCGCCACGTGTGACAATTGAAAAGAGGAATGCATGGTTGGTACGCCTGGCGCAGGTCGTGAAAGGGGAATCCCCCCGCAGCAGGAATTCAAACCGAGACCGCAGTTGCACAGCGACGTTGTGGAAACAGGAGCATTGGCGTAACCGATGTGGACCACATTAAAGAGAGAGAGAGCCTATGAATAGCTTTGGATGAGCTCTATGCATGGAGAACGATGCTTCTCCAAACGAAAGCAAATCCATTGACAGTAGCATACAAAAAAATTCGTAAAAAAGATGAAAGCTCACTTCTCATGGTGAGCAAAACGAATAAAAGATTCCAATGTTTAAAGTAAGCACACCACCCCAAGTTAGTGAAATAATAATAATAATAATAATAATAATAATAATAGTAATATTTATTAACTGCAAATGGACAGATCTTACCCGGTATATAAGGAAATACGATACTAAAAATAGAAAAATACATATCACAGAGGACTGAAATAAAATATTATTAAATGAATCATTAAACTATATGATTCATCTAATATTAAAGTATTAAATATAAAAACATTTTACCCTGAAAGATCTAAATAATCGATAAAAAAAACTTATTGCTCAATTTATTTCACTGATGACCCAAACACTCGATTTATCCCTTTATTGTACTTCACTTCACATTTCCCTTCCCACCTTCTCTAAATATTTCCCTCGTATCACTCCTCTAGATTCCCATCTACACTAACGTACCTATTCTTCGCCAACTTGTCTAATCCATTTAATTTGTCTCCTCCCCTTTTCTTAGAGCGTTTTTGAATTTAAGAGAGGTTGCTGAACCCGATAGCGCTCCCACGACATCCGCAGCCAAATTGTTCCAGATTGATCTATCGAGAAACGAGTATTTTCCTACGCCTGTTCTTTGTTTGTTTCCTTCCACGAATTTTCAAAAAGTGATCTTGTGTTCCCAATCTAGTCGGATAACTGAGATGTTCAATTGTTCTCTTTACTTTTATTCTAACTGCTTTAAAATACAGCAATATAAATAATAACGAAGAAAAAACTGGATTTAATTTGTATTAATTAGTTAATATTTAGCAACTCACTCGACTCATTTGAAGTACTCAAGAAAAGCAAAAGTGGAAACACGGAAGCGGCCGAGCGTCGATGACCTCAAAGGAAGAAGTGAAATATCCTCCTCGGATGTCCGGTGACCTACAGATAAAGGTGACGCGGAAAATATTAAGGAAAATTTGCTACAAATGAAAGTAAACTTTCATCATTTTTGTGATTTAAAAGTTGGTCTTTTTTTTATAAAAAAAAGTGTTTTCTCTATACGGTGCATAGTATTACACCATGAATTATAATTGGAGTTATTTCATTTAAATGGCCGGTGAAGTATGTTTTTCTAACGTTGACCCACAACAAGAACATGTTAGTCTGTTTATTCTTTTGCCGATTTCAGATACTTTAATAATTGAATCCTATTTAGTGCTACCTGAATGTAGGAATACAGAGAGAGAGGATATTAAAATTACAGAGGGACAGAAGTGTAAAATAACTGAAATCCATTATTTCCGAGAAGGGGGTAAAAAATAATACACAGAGTCTGATTAAGAAGAGTTCAATAATTAATTAGAGGTACGAAGAGTCCTTGCTCTGTAAAATAATACAAGGTAACTCAAAAAGGGAAAACTTGTCCATACATCTAATGAGCAATATTGTATTCAATATTATTAAAAAACATTGACCGTTCATTTGTTGATGAAGTGTCTGTATGACATGTCACATGTATTTTACTGACGTCACCAGATAATTTATGGGCATTTTATACCGAAACTTGTCGCTTTTTTTTTACTTGTATTATGATTGGGGGACACACTCAACTACTTCACTTTTTTTGTGAAAAATAATTAATAATAATAATACATTTTATTGTCAAAAAAGCAGATCAAGCTGCATATGACCACGTGGAGGACATTAAACTAATTTACTCTCCGGAAGCAAACAAGGGACGTATTCCATCAATTCCGATCAAGGGCCCTAAGGCAGAGGCTAAGGATTCAAAACAATTCAGCAAAAGTTCCTAGACAAGATAAACAGTTAGCTGCGAGTTATAATACATATATAATGTCAATATGTTGCTAATGATTCCAATTGGTTGCTAATTAAAAGCATCATCTGACTCAAAATTTGACATATTTTTCTTTTCAGCTATTTAAGAAATCAGTTGCTTGCTTCCCAGAAATCAATTTGCCGGTAGATAGATGTCTATAAATTTGCAATGTTTTTATGAATTCTAAAATTCAGTACTATAAAATAAATGCTGCAGTAAATTATATACTTATGTAAAATAAAATGTGTAAACTATTCCAAAACATATTTCCTCCAAAATAATAGTCTGGTTTCTCTTTCCGGTGGGTCCATTTTGCTATAGACTATTGATGCACGTTGGCATGTGTTTCCCTAAAATATCATATTTGTAATATGATATTAATTAGAAAATTTTATGTCAATGGAGACATAGAATATTACAGATTGCACACCTCATTTTGTTGTTACAAAGAGGTTGAAAACTCGTGCATATAGCTAACCGGAGTTGCATAAACGAGTCGTCGCTCTATGCAAAATTCAGGATATCACGGGCCCTCTCTTTTCGTTACTTCGACTGGTTAATGGGGATACTTATTTCATATTTATTTCTGAATATCGAACATTTTTCAATCCAAATTTCACGATGTGAAGGATTCGTCATAGTATAAATCACAGAAAGAAACCACGCCTAAAGCCTCGTCCATGCAGTGTGTGCTCTTCCCGCTGCAAACAAGCGACACAAATACGACCTCATGCGATTCTCGTGCTGCAGAAACGGTATGTCGGCAAGAAAACCGTATTATCACTGAATTCTTCATCCTACTAATGAAATTCTGTGACCGTCGCGAGTTATAATACATATATAATGTCAATATGTTTGTAATTTAACGCAAATATGTTTGTAAATTTACATGTACAAGTTATTATCGAAGTATAGATTATTCTCAGTATAGTGTTTAAAAATCATAAGAGTTGAAAAAACACTAAATTCACGATTTATTGTTACAATAAACACGCCCCTAGACAAAGCCTAGAGAACCTGTATGGTAATAAATATTATTATTGCAAAGATATTTCGTATAAACCCTCAACAACAAAAGTATTTTTTTCACTTCGAGACATCGCCTCTCCGAAGAATTTAAATGAAGGAATTCGAGCATAAATCGTTCTAGAAGGAATAATGACGCTGATTTTACAAATTCTGAAGAGAGGAATGAAATTAGTTCTGTCAGCGCCGAGACTCACTTCTTCGTTCTCGAAAGCAGCGACAAGCGTCTAGAATATCCTTTTTCCTCCACCCATCCCCCCCCGCCACCCCCACCACCACCCCATCCCTTACCCCTTCCCAAACCCCCTTACCACTGTCATAGACGCTATGCCATGCTTCCCCGTCAACTTCGAAACCTGTCACTAGAGGCGCCACCGTCGCCTTCCCCTTCGAAGCATTTAATCCCGTACGGAATGTTGAGCTGACGATGCTGACGTCATCGGGACGAAAGAATGCTTTGTGGCTTGTCTGATCGATCACGGACGCCGCTCCATCCCTTCCTTCTACTTATATTCGAAGCTCTACGTCTCATCACGGAGATTCTCTTTTATGATGGGTAGGAGACACTTTTCTGCTGTCGCCAACAAATTACCAGTTTCTCATTTAAACGTCTCTCGCACTGCAATTGAACGGGTTTCGTTGGATGTGTTATTAAAAAATCTTATTTATTATGGCAATCGTGTTCGTGAATAATTCGATAATTTGGACCATTAAAATTTATAGAACGTGGTGAATGGTATTGTGGCGACTGCGTAGGAAGTGACTTTGGTCTCATAATTTACTCTTAATGCTTTTACCTAGAACAGTTTCTTACTCTCACTGATACTCTCACAAGGGAACTTTCAACAAGCGTAGGTTGAAAGTACTCCTTATTTTTTTAAATACTTGTGTCTTGCATTACTTCCACTTACTTGTGCCATGCTCCTTCCTTTCTCTTTCCTCACCTCTTGTTCTTTTCGATCCCCACACCATTAGGGTATCTTTCATTTTCCTCATTCTTCTCATTTTTTGTCCTACCCCTTATTCTTTGTCCCCCCTCATGTTATGTACCCCCCTCCATTTGATGTATGTTGTGAGATATGTTTTGGTGTGTTGTAGATCAGAAGGGTTTTCAGTGGGTAGAGTTGAATCATTCGACGAGTCCCACACGCGGGGGGAGTCATGTTGGCTCTCCTTAGTGCGTAACTGCATTTTCCCTACCTGTACGAGTTTTTCGGGCTCCAATGACCTTTGATGTCGACATGAGTCGTAAAGTCCCACAAATAATGGAAGGGACTGAAAAAAATACGTAAAAACAATAGTTTTCGTACGCCGAAGAGTCATTGTTGTGGATCTTGTAGTACATCCCTCAACTGCGAAGCGGACGAGCATCTACAGCCGAATCACGTGACTGAGCTTTGATTCGTCCTCCGACTCCTAGGTATCATCACCAATTTACGGAGGACATGAAAATGCAAATAAACAATGTTTTTTCCCCGCGCATTTAAGAAAAGGGACAGACAAGTCAAATAGTAAGACGATACATGTAAGTTCACCTAAGTACGTTATTCACGCTCAAGTTTCCTTTCGCTGTGTTTGGGAAATCAAGTAAAATATTAGATCTAAAATTTTGTGTATGTTTTATTTAAATATTGACAGAACCAAATACCACATTTTCAAAATGATAATATAAGTAACTTATGGGAGGAAATGGAAGGATTCATCAAAATTAATTCAAACCTTTAAATTTTGGCCGATAATAGAGAAAATATATATTTCCGGTAGCACTAAAAATTCACACGTTTAAAAATATTATTTCGTGAGTGTTCTTATGGATTGCTAGTACTTTCTTTGCCATGAACTTCCTTGTAAAAATGCGTATTTATTGAATACCTGAAACAATTTTATTAAAATAAATGATAAATAAACAAAATACGTTTCGTCTTTCTTGTTTCAAATAACGTCTTTTGTGTTGCTATTAAATGGCGCTCTGGTACTTCAAATGATACAACGAAAACAATTTTTTTTCTCTATATATTAATACAAACAAAAAGAAATAAAAATGTATAATTAAGGTCAAACAAATGTGTGAAAGATCTTAATTGTAAAGCGATAAAAATCTATTTTGAAATAATACCGAGATTCAATATCGGAGAAGGATATTGAGGTGATATCATGGCACGCAAAGCGAAACTTTTTTTCTTTTTTCTTTGTGGGGCTTTACGGCTCGTCGATATCGAGGTCATTATAGCCCTAATGTACTTGTACAGGTAGGGAAAATGCAGTTACGGACTAGGGAGAGCCAACATGACTCTCCCCGCGTGTGGAACTCGCCGAATGACTCAACCATACCCACTAACTATCCTCCTGAATTGCAATATACCAAGAGGAATATGAAAGATACCCTAGCCCTAATAGCGTCGGAATCGAACAGAACGAGAGGTGATCGAGGAAGGTCAGGAAAGAGAAAGGAAGGAACCTCACACAAGTAAGTGGAAGTAATGCCAGACTCAGCTCGGAGCCCCGTGTTTGCCAAACACGTACATACTAGATGTAAGTCCCTTGGGGGAGCAAAGCGAAACTTACGGCAGCAGTCTGTGACCTTCACTGCAAGAGCTGTTTCGGACTGGAAAGGGTTGTTTTTCCTCATGTTTGTCCAAAGTGTGACCGGAAAGAAGACGCCAAAAGTAGGCGAACTACTTGAATATTTTTCAGTGTTTCCCAGTGTGCCATCGTCGCCAATATTTTTACATGCACTAACACTCAATGTGTTTCAGTATTTAAAAAATCAGGACGACTTTCGACCTGGGCTTGTTGAAAGTTCCCTTGTAAGACATGATTAGTAGCGCAATGTTTACTATGATCTAGAAGATTCTTGAAGAAGCATTTGTTTTAATCAGATGTCTTTTTTGTCATTATTGACCGTTGCTATTATCAACAAATAATAATAATAATAATAAATAAAACCAGAAGCTAAATTCAGTAAAATGTAAGTCTGGAGAGGTACTGAATCTCGCCGCAGAATCTGTTGTAACTCAGCCTTAACCTCTCTTCAGACTTAACAGACGCTTGCGCCTTCCGAGCAAGTAAGTAAAAGTCCAACTCCGATAGCACATAAGTATTACGCTAACGTCTTCGGGAGTAAAAATGTCCTGTCAAACGTTCGCCAAGTGAACAATTGTACAATGTTATACCTCTGCAAGTATGGAGGAAAATTGTGATTAGTATCTCGCTGCTCATACAATCATACGAAAATCTTCTAAAGCCAGAGTGTTTATCGCCGTATATATTGCGGCATTGTAATATCATTTATTCGCAGTTGACACTCACCATCTTTCTTGTCAGCAACTACCAGCGACATGCATGTTATCATTTTGAAAAGCACTTGAAGTGAAAGTTGCTATGGTGCATGCGATCGACTGAAACGAATACAAATATATTCCAGAAGTAAATTCTCCTTCACTTATGCTAATATGGTTCCCCAGTTTGTTTTTGAATGATTACAACATTTTGCATCTGCATCAAAATAATATTTCACTACACGGCGTTGCGCTGGATTCGATAAGAGACTTACAACAATCATTACTGAATATTCGAAATTTTAAAACAATTCAGGGATAAAACATAAAAAAGAAAGGAACCGTAAATTCATATATTTTTCATTACAGAGGATATTAAAACGTCTGTCAACATTCTGAATTTCCTTAGTTCATTTTGGCCCGCGTTTCCCGCCATACCATTGACATGTTGTCTGGCAAGGTTTCAGTATGTTCGACATTTTGTTACCTTAGTAATCACAAGTAATAGGTAATTACGATAATAGACAATAAAGTCAATAAAGGGGGAAAAATCAATCTTCGCCGACGTATACTAGTTTACACTGCCTAAACGGTTGGCAACACTGGATGGCTCAACGTGTTCTTCAGAAAAGTCCGAGCCACAACATGTCTATCTTCTAAGGTTGACCTAAATTATACTAAAAAAAAAGGTTTCATAAATACGCGTGTTAAAATAATTAACGTAATTGAGTATTCCAAGCATGATAAATTGAAAGGCGTTTCTATGTTGCTCATTGTTTTATTGGTATAAAGCTTTTTCGGCTGCATAGCAGCCATCGTCAGTAACATACACTGAAAAATATAAATGTACATACAATAAAGTATAAAGTATAAAGTTAAGGGTGTTGCGGGGTGGCCGGGGGGAAAGGGCTGTCGGAGTTTTCCAGGAACTGGCGGCAGAAGGCGAAAAGAATTTCTCAGGGTTTTAACTGTTGGGAATGGGGTGCAGTGTCCTGGAGAGTTGGGGGTGAGAGGGAAGGAATTTGAAGGCTAGTTTCATGAGAGGGGAATGAAATTCAGGGATTTGTTCATTTAATAGGAGTAATCCAAGTAATAAAAATAAATCCTCATCCAATAAAATGCATTTTGTGCATTGAAACAAGATAAGAAGTGTCTTTAAATCGTAAAATTTGGAGTAATAGTTTTCCACGAAGCCGCAGCCGTCGTGTGTCGCAGCGTCGGGAGGACGAGGCAGAGCATTCGACTGGCAGAGCGCTACCCGCCGTGAGGTGCTAGTAACACATCAGAGCTACTGCTCAAGTCATACTAGAGTGACTAGTAGGGGTTAGACGACTAGATAACGACTCGGGCTTGATATCTACAAGAACAAGATAATATATATTCCACGAAGTCTCCTGCACAATGTACATGGTACGAGATGCAAATAAAATGATCCAACAATCCGAAACAAACAGGGGACATACCAATGTGTTTTGTGTTATGGTAGGGAAACAGATCAGTAAACGTTTTTCCCGTACAATGGTTCTATTTAAAATACGTGAAAAACGTAAGATTGACTAAAAATCAAAATATGAATTCATTTGGATTGAGATTGTTGTTAAATTAATTATTATTAATTAATTTATTATTAATACTGGCCCGGGTTTTTCTCCATTTTTCCTTCGGGTAGAGGCGGATTTCTTATACAGGTTCTCTAGGCTTTGTCTAGGGGCGTGTTTATTGTAACAATAAATCGTGAATTTAGTGTTTTTTTTTCAACTCTCATGATTTTTAAACACTATACTCAGAATAATCTATAGTTCGATAATAACTTGTACATGTAAATTTACAAACATATTTGCGTTAAATTACAAACATATTGACATTATATATGTATTATAACTCGCAGCTAACTTTTTATCTTATCTAGGAACTTTTGCTGAAATTTTTGAATCCGCCTCTGCCTTAGGGCCCTTGATCGGAATTGATGGGATGGTCCCTTGCTTGCTTCCGGAGAGTAAATTAGTTTATTGTCCTCCACGTGGTCATACGCAGTTTGTACTGTTTTTTGACAATAAATTTATTATATTAAATTTTAAAAAACCTGAAGATGGTACAAAATTAGTACCGAAACGAGCTGTATGTGTTTTAATGTCCTTTTTTATGATTCATGTCTAATTGTGACATATTTTAATAGAAAGCTGTCTGTTTAACGTGGTCGGATGCATTTATTTATGAAGATAAATTGGACAGCGCTGGTCTAATATATCGAAACAACGTTCAAGCATAGAATGCGTACTGTTCTGGGAGAGCGGATTGTCTCACCAATAACTCGGACGTTTTCTTCTGTTATACATTTGGTTTGGTGTTACACAATTGCAATACATAACTACGTTACACGCTACGCGAAAATTAATTTAAAGCATAAGTTTTTAAATAACTGAATACTTATGGAATTCATGTCGATTATGTAGTATTGCGCACAATTTATTTATTGAATATGTAATGAAATTCATTTACAATTTGTTTAATTTTGAAGAATAATTTATAAATAATAATAATAATAAATTTATTGTCAAAAAAAATACAAACTGCGTATGACCACGTGGAGGGCAATAAACTAATTTACTCTGCGGAAGCAAGCAAGGGACGTATTCCATCAATTCCGATCAAGGGCGAGTTATAATACATATATAATGTCAATATGTTAGTAATTTAACGCAAATATGTTTGTAAATTTACATGTACAAGTTATTATCGAACTATAGATTGTTCTGAGTATAGTGTTTAAAAATCATAAGAGTTGAAAAAACACTAAATTCACGATTTATTGTTACAATAAACATTCCCCTAGACAAAGCCTAGAGAACCTGTATAAGAAATCCGCCTGTACCCGAAGGAAAAACTGAGAAAATCTCGGGCCAGGATGGGTTTATACAAATTGAGTTTATCCAAAAGATGTTTTGAAGTGTTATTGTTATGTTTTATGATTTGCGGTAGTTGCTTCAATATTTTTGGTCCTAGGAAAATGAAAATTGTTCCTTTTTTTTTACCTTAGGTCCGACAAACAACTCTTAAGTTGCTCTTCTTGTTCCGTTATATACTCGGTTTGAGTCGTAATTTCCTCTGCGATAGTTAAAAAAATCATTTAGTGCTTTAAAATACGAGTAATACATCAGTGAGAGAGTAATTGTTAATTGAACGTCGAAGGGAAATGCTTTTCCACGTTTTGTATTAAAATGTTTAGTGATTATGAGATGATTTTGAGAGATCATTAATGGCTGAATCGCTTCATTGTGTTCTTCCCCTAATTTTAAAATACAAAACGTGATTCTCGAGTGAATGAGAGTTCGGAAGACAGTATGTGGAATATACTAACTTTAAAGATATTAATTTTATAGGAAATGCTCAGAGGGTGGAAGTAGTGAAGTGTAGCGAAGTGTACATGATTGCTCCCAGCAACTCAGTTTTGGTTTTTATTTGTTATAGTTATTAATTTCTTTTTATTTATGTTATAGTAATTACTTTTACGCTAAGGGTATAGGAGGAGTAATGACATATGTGTGTATATTGACCGTGTTTCTACGTATGAGTGTGTTTCTGTAACTGTCTGTGAGCGAAAATGTGTTTGTATATGTATGTGAATATACGCACATATGAGCGTCATGTAGATAATTAATTTCTGAAAACTAATTTCTTTCTCGAGTAATAATCCATGTGTAATAATTTTCTAAGCATTTTATTCCGCTTGTGTGTGTATTTTTATAGATATTTTTAAAGATATTGATAATTTGTTTTTTAACTTCGTTTTATTTTATTATGTGTGCATTCTTTTCTATCTGCCACCGAGCATTGCTCACTAGCAGACTAATAAATTATTATTATTATTATAAGTTTCTGAGGATGTAGAACTTTCTTACGTTTCTTCGATTTTGAGAGCGAAAGGTTTTCTCGTGGAATTTCCATGACAATTTTTCGTCAACCTGTCTACTTGGTCTATCTTTGTACGTGTACATGTTGTATCATTTTTGGTTGGAAATTTCAAGTCTTCATCAAAAGACAACAATCCACGTAGGTCGAAGTCAATACGTGCTGGTTTTTTAACCTTCATAAATCTTGAGTGCGCTATAGAGTCCCGTAAGATGATTTGAGTCTTTGATACTTATTAAATTTCGGAAGTCAACATAGTGTGCGTCTTCGTAAGGCGTTAGAACTGAGTGCGTTTCCAGCATTTTTTAATTATTTTGATAACTTTTTAAAAATATAATTTTATTCTAATAACTGATAGCTCTACTAAGATTTAATTCATTTACAAATTAGCATGTAGATCATTCTTCAAAGTACTTACGAATGAAAATGTATTATACTAATTAATTAAGTTAGTATATTTATTATAACTCACGTGAGACACCTTCATCAAATTTAAAGAATTGTTTTTGTTTTTTTCTAAAGTAATCCAAAGCATTGATGACTTTGATAAAGTGACTTCCACAGAAATACTCAAATATGTTAGAAATAACAATTCTTTTCGATTAGTTTTTACAGTATATTTTCCAATCCATTTATTTACTCAACTAGCACTGTTTTAAAATAATATTTTTTGCTCGATATAATAAGTAGGAAAGATGATGCACGATTCTTCGGTTTGGTATCTGCTGATTTTTTTCCCCCGTTTTGTAGTCGCCCTCAATTCAAATTATTCACTTAACCGGAGTGTAAGTTTTGAATATTTCATTCGATCAACTCACGTTATCATACTAAGCAAAAGACCATTGGACATAGACGTAACGCCGTCACCACCCTGAAACAAACAAGAGAAAAACCAAGTGCACAACAACAACAATAATAATAATATAAAGCTACATAACATTACTCTTCCAATTTCCTTCGTTATATTATTCATATATGTTCTTGTTAAATTTCATACCGAAAATAATAATGTAAAAATTAATAAATAAAAAGAAATTATTTCGAGTAATGCTATACTTGCATTACAACACAAAACTCTTACAATTTAATAGACCGGAAGCTACAAGAATGAACAGACTTGCCAACGTTCACTAAACATTCTAACTCTTGTGATTCATTTTAAAATACACGTTCGAGATTCTATTCAATGAGTATTTACGCAGAATAATACGCCATCCTCACGACACTTGGCAGCTTGATACGTTTCTTATGAGCATGATAATATCTAACGTAAAAGTTGTCTCGAGCAGCAATGGCTTTTTTTAGACAGATTGAGATCACACCATACTCTTAATTTACAAATATTCGCCACGACTCTCTTTTATTTTAAATAAGGGGTTTTCAAACTCGGCTATTTTTTACGAATAAAATAATTCCCCACATGCCATAGAAAATACACGTATGAGTTATTTTCGATCATACCTAGAAATTCAATTCGGAATTCGAAATTACATTTCTCGGAAAAGATCCATCTACCGAAAAATGTTTCAGATAAAGGTGATAAATTCAGATTAATCTTATAAAAAGTACCTAATTGAATAATAATAATAATATGTGAATGACAGAGATTAGGGAAAATAAGAAGATATTTCCAAATACCCCTTTTTTCATATTTCTCGAAAACTAAGTGTTCATGTTCAAATAATCAGATGTGAACCTACTTCATGGAATATCTACTTCATACGCTCAATAATATAAAATATTGTATTCGTCTTTCATAATGCAATCTTTACCTCGTGATTTTAAACCTACTAAAATCCATTATTACATGTGATGGTATCGCATATGGTTTGGTGTATTGAGGAACGTTCGAACTGTTATAATACAGCGAGGAGTTGCCTGTTATTTGAACAGCGCGCGGCGATTGTATTTTACGTGAGAAAAAGGATTTCGAAGGGTTGATACTACGACGTGGAGAGGGGGCAGAGAGGGGGGTTTTCCACTAAGGAACGATTTATTCAAACACGAGTGAAGTCAACGGTGACCAAGAGACGCAAGACGATTGGTCGTGTGACGTCATCGAAGCAACTGAGCGAGGGAGGAACAGTTGAGGGAAGGAAGCAGCCGTGATAAGAAGAACGTAACAAGATGGCGACACGTGGTACTATTACTCTGTACGTGGTTATAGAGAATAATCAGTGTGAATTAATATCGGGTGAATTATTATTATTAGCCTACAGGACGTTAATTGATAAATATTACAGTGAAATAATACAGTGGTGGTGAAATCAGAAACTGAATTGAACGAAAAGTATTTGTGCGTTTCATCTCGACTACGTTCGTGCTACGTAATTCGAAATAAGAACAGTTTAAAATACGGATTCAAGGTTACTAAGTAATTTTAGTCTTTACTAAAGTGCACTACTAAAGACATTCGTGTAAACAGTTTGAAGTGACCATTCATTGCAATGGGGGATGGTAGCCTGCAGTTTAGTGCGAATAACCTTGAGTCAACGATTAGGTGGCTCCGCCCGCTGTCTGCACACTTCGAGTAGTTGGTAGCAGCAGGAGGAGGAGGAGAAGGAGAGGAAGAAACAGCTGATGAAGGGGATTGACCTACTTACATCACAAGGTAAACAGAATTTACGTCAAGTTCTTGACGAAAGAATCCACTGTAAAATTGTAGCCCGTTGCTCGTGGATCATATTCGTGTGACGAATCTTACTCATTATTTGTATAATTTTCGTGTGTTTTTTTTCTTTCATGTCAGTGCTTTGTTTATTATATTCCTAAATAACCATTATGTCCATTTGCCAGTCGATGAACTTATTGTTTTATGTTAGACTTCTTTGTCGATGTAATCTCTTATCTAGATGTTTATGCGTCGGTCTAACACAATGGCTTTTCGTCTCGTCTTCGTCACGTCTTGAATATATTTGTTGTGTAATGATTTAGGCGTGTTTTTTAACCTTTGTGGGGCTGATTGTGAATTTAACGGCATTGGTGGTACCTATTTCTGCAGACTCAAAATATGTGGTTTTAAAATCAACATTCCAAACATTCGATTATTTTTATGTTGTACCCTCCTCTGCAGGAATTTATTTCTCACATTTGTCCGTGTTTCTAAGATTAATTGAAATCAATAAAAGTATTACAAAGTTATTTTTAACGCATACACACATTTATTATTAAATTATATGATTATTTCAAATTGATTAAATGTATTTTCTTTATTTAATGTCAGGTTAAAGTATCCCATGTGATTAGTAGCGAAGTATAGCACCGTGTATGTTGGTAATACTGCTCATGAATTCGTGAGATATTGCATGAGTAATCGCTTAGACAAATTAGTAGCATCAACGCGACCTTAATTAAGAGGAAGCACTTATTTTGAAAAATAAAAAAAAGGATTTTTTTTCAACCACAAAAGTGATAGGAAATTAATTTGATTTGTAATAACCTTTCCGTAGTGTTTTTGCGCCAATTTTTCTCTATAGATCATTGGAAACTCGAGAAAACTATTTCAACTTCTTCCTAGGTGAAATGTGGAAACAATTGTGCTCGTCCGTCGTGGTTTTATATTATGCCCTCATGTGTTTCAAACGAGTTCCTGAATATAGTTTGTGCTCTTCTATTAACTGATTGATACAAATTAAATTTCTTCATCGTTCACATTGTTGTGTTTTCAAATATTTAATCTAGCAAAAATTAGAGACCTCAGTGATTGGACAGCAGTACTTGGACAGCAGTACCCTTCTTACATGGTTGACATGTTGCTGTTATGGTATGGGAAGCGGTGTATGCTAATGTCCCGATGTTGCTGGACACATTGGACATGGTGTTCGATTCATGTTAAATTATTTGTGTACTTAGCCCTGCTAAAGATAAAAATGCGTTATCGAAACTTTAGTAAAGTAATAAATAAATTTTGGCCAGAACGCAAGATTTTTCTTGTTGAATAAACATTTATTCCAATCAATTTTTGAATTTTTTTTTAGCTAGTGCACGCTAGGGAGGATCATGCCCAATTTCGATTCTGTCAACCTTTTTGTAATCCATCTGCACGCCGCGACATTTTGGTATAAGCTCTTAAAAATTGACATAGAAAAGAATAAATAGGAAAGTGAAAAAATCGTTCTAAATTTCTTTTTTTTTTTGGTAGGACGCGTGTGCAAAGTTTCGTACTTTTTAATCTTTCTATCTTTGCATTATGCTGTGGACACATTCTGTTTTATATAATTGTATAGACGTATGTTGGACTGTTTTCAAACTTTCTTACCCCGTAAGTTTGTACTGACGTAGAGAGAATTAAGTCACAAAAATATCTGAGATTGACTTATTGAGTAAACAAAGTATCAGAATGTACTTATTGTGATTTCAACTTGAGAAACATTTAAACGAAATAATTGCGATTATAATTGATGGTGTAATACATTGAGTCTCATGAACTTATTTTCCCAAAACAACAACAACAACAACAAAACAGCTTTTAAATAACGGAAATTTACTATGTTTAGTAGTAAATCTTCCTTTGTATCACTTTTATTGCTCACCGGACATCTGACAAAGAGATATTTCACTTTTTCCTTTGAGGTAAGGTACAAAAATTACGCTCGGCCATTTTGCCATGTTTGTACTGCACGTCTACTTTTACGCGTTGATCGAAAAGAAAAAAGAAAAAAGTTTGCGTGTAATGGCAGAGTCACCAACGGAGATGGAATTTAACGAACTATGAGAAATTTTGTAAAAAAAGGTTTGGAACAGAAGTATTCAATTTCCATGCGATGCTGTGAGAGTTCTACGTGTATAACATTGAAATAGAAGTAGGTCTTCTATTCTATAGTCCGCGCAGCGAAAGAATAGTAACGAAAAGAGCGGTGTCGTCGTCACATGCGCTGGGGGTGTGGCTCAGTGGAGCTTCGCCCATTCCAAGGAGCACGCCACGACACCCACACAAAGGCTGCTACAACACCTGGGACAGCTTCTGTTCTTTGAGCCAAAGGTTAGCGATCAAGCCCCCTCCCCGTCACAGTTGCCATATCACTTACTGTTGGTTCTACGAGTCGTCTGATGTAGGCGGCAACATCATTAAGATTCTGTTGATTCGAGTAAAATGCCCGCGTGTAAACAACGAGAGGAAAAATCTGTAAACTCGAACTGCTGGCATTGGCTTCTCGACTTTCACACGTTCTTTAGATTTTTCCCTCTTTTGGTGAGAGGAATAAAATAAAAATCATGTGGGAAATCGTTGGATCTCTTTCTCTCTGTCTGTCTGTCTGGTCGTCCCACGCCAGATTCTCGTTTGCGGGAAGCTCTTCGTCCCGCGTCGTCCATCAAATGAGAAAGTTAAACACACGGACTCGTCGCCACGTTACGTCCACCAAAGCTCTCTTATTTATTCGTGCGTCGATGCGATTTAGTCCATGCGTAGGCGTCGAAAAATGTTACTTTGATGAGCCCCACGCACTGCCAATGTTGCGTTGGATGAAGGAGCATTTGCTTCACGTTCTGCTTCTGTCGATGGAAGTGCGCACGTAGGGTGTCACTCATGTAGCACTCACTGGAAACATGAAACGCTGCCTCAAATGAACGGGTCATCCATGTCATCGTTTTGGGCGAAATGGTGGAAATACATTGTATGTATCACACATTATAATAAAATATAAAAATTTACGTTTATGAATTGAAAATGAATTAATATGACTTCTAAATTCTCATACTTTACCTTCAGCACCGATCACAGATGTAACTCAATTTTTTACATTATTTTGCGTTCCGGTCGTATCTTATTCTTCATAGTCAAATCTATTGGATGGAATCCTGAATGATCTCGAATTCATGGTACGGGCTTCAATGGATGGTAGAGGACACTGTAAGAATTACATAGGAAGGTAGAGGCGAAAGTGACGCGATGTCAAGATCCATCGATTTCAGATAAATGAGACAAATAACGTTGAATACTTTTTATTAACAATTAACCGATTTCATTTATTTGGAATGAAAAGGTTACATCGTTTTAAAATAAATTAGTATTTGCTTTTGATGTAACTTTTAAATGCGCACTTCCCTCGCAAAGAAAAGGGAGAAGAAAATAGGAAAAATGGTAAAAACCGTTTTCTTTTTTGTAATATGCTCTAACGTATGATACTTCGTTTGGTTTCGCAGAAGGGAAATAAAATATCTCAGGGATATTTCCGTATTAATGTATATCATGATTGTATACACTGTTCTTTACTTATAATAATAATAGTATATTTATCTACTGTAAATGGGCAGATCTTACCCGTTGGCAGTATATGAGGAAATACAATACAAAAAATACAGAAATACGTATCACAGAGCACTGAAATAAAAAATGGTTAAATAAATCATTAAACCATACCATTCAACTAATATGAAAGTATTAAATATAAAAACGTTTTACCCTGAAACATCTAAATAATTGATAAATAAAACTTACTGCACATTTTATTTCACTGACGACCCAAACACTCGATTTACCCCTTTCGTGCACTTCACTTCACTTCACTTCACTTCACTTTTCCCTTCTCACCTTCTCTGAACCACTTTCCCTAGTATCACTCCACTAGCTTCCCATCTACACTAACGCACCCATTCTTCGTCAACTTGCCTAATCCTTTTAATGTCTCCTCCCCTTTTCTTAGAGCGTCTTTGAATTTAAGAGAGGTTGCTGAGCCCGATAGCGCTCCCACGACATCCGCAGCCAAATTGTTCCAGATTGATCTATCGAGAAACGAGTATTTTCCTGCGTCTGCTTTTTGTTTGTTTCCTTCCGCGAATTTTGAAAAAGTGATCTAGTCTTTAACCCAATCTAGTCGGTTTTTCTAAACGCTCTTTGACATCCCGCCACTCTGGTTCGTTTTTAAGTGTTCTTACATAAATTAAAAGGACGCAATTATATTAAATTGTGATTCCGTGGCTGAAGCCACATTTCTCTAAGTATAAAGAATTTAATGAATACGGAGAGACGGAGATGGAGATATTTAATGATTCTGAAGTAAGAGTGTACTTTAGCCAACAAGCGAGTTCTTCATAATTATCGAATTCATTTTTAGAGTAACCTGTAACAACTCGTTAATAAAACGAATTCATATATTAGTAAAAAATAAATTAATGAAATTAATGGGTACCGCGCGAAAGCGCATCGCGATGAAAGCATTTGATTAATTATTAACGTGTGTTCTGGAAGGCACTAATTTATTGATGTATAATGGAAACCTTGATTTATTTATGTCCTCAAAACATGATTTCTGGAGATACAATTTCAATATATAACCTTCGCTTAGTCGTCTGTGTACATAGGGATGAATTGGAAAACCACAATTATTTCTGACTTAATAATCCAAAGTACATGGGTAGTCCAATTTTATGTAGTTCAAAAATAAACAATCTTTGGTTTTTGTTCGAGATCGTTACTAAGTGGAGTATGGTGAGTAGAGCAAACTATATATTATATGTAGATTATATGATATAATCTGTAATTTGTTGTAAAGCTATAAAAGTTGGCAAGAAAAATTTAGTTTCTTTTTGGAATAAATTCCTTCGATACTGGGGACTTTGTTCCCCACCAATGATACTTTCTTTTCCAGAATACCTTAGCAAATTTTCACGTTCTTACTTGGCCCTATGATTTGTCATACTTTTTTTTGGGGGGGGGGAGCTTTAGGACTCGTCAACATCGAGATCATTAGAGCCCATTATTTGTCATACTCATCGCAGTGTTACGGGAAAGTGATCACGCCACACTCCGAGCAGTCAGTGGTACACCAACTCCCGGGTATTATATGACCCCATGGGCCGATTCGCTGTTATAAACATTGAGATTTTCGAAGGTTGAGTAGGCTGTCGCCCACTCATGACAGTGAAACTCATTTGGATATGTCATTGGCACCTCCCCTTACCCTGGAGACTACTTTATGTAGCGGTGCTCACGGAAATATTGTTCTCCGAAAGGAGACCAATGAATTTTCAACAAGGAATTCGAAGTACAGTCCTCGCAGTGAAAGAAGAGCTTTGAGGAAGCAGTCTAATGACCACGTGGAAGTCGCGGGGCCAATGCCAATGTTGCCTGCAGATTCTTAGTGAGTTTACGTTCGGATGCTAACGCCTACATCAGTCGATTCGTACAACCTGCAGTAATTGATATGCCAAGTGTGACGGACAGAGGGCTTGAACTCTAACCTTTGGCTGAAAGAACAGTTGCCCGAAGTTAGCTTTCAACTGTATAGAGCAGCCTTTGCGTGGGTGTCGTGAAATACTAGACCATCCGCAGCTGCGAACAAGAAGAACTCCGCACTTTCGCTCCATTGGTTACACATCATTACCATTCTTTCACTGCGAGGACTATAGTTCATACAACCTTGTTATAGTTGAAGTGGAATTTTCATTCTGTGAATTTTGATATCAATCCTTTTGCAAGCGAATCCTTATAGTTGAACAAGCTTGATGCGTCTGAAACAAACACGATGGATCTGGAATTCTATCACAATACTCTAAATGATGAACGAACCCATTAGCATTTTAATGACTGTTTATCACTCTGTTTGCTTCGCTTGAGACTGCGATGCAATAGACTGCTTTTGCTTCCGACTCTGCTTCTGATGAAAGCAAAAAGAAAAGAAAGATAATTTACCTTACCAGCCTTTTTTCTTATATTCATTTCCTTTTCCTATTCATAATCTCTCTCCACACGCGACAAGATTTTTATTCCCATCTCTTGGGAAGGAGCTCACACGTAAACCTATCCTGGCCCGGGTTTTTCTCCGGTTTTCCTTCAGGTGGAGGCGGATTTCTTATATAGGTTCTCTAAGCTTTTGTCTAAGGGCGTGCTTATTGAAACAAAAAAATCGTGAATTTAGTGTTATTTCAATTATGATTTGTAAACACTGTACTCAGAATAATCCATAGTTCGATAATTCGTACATGTAAAATAAATTTTGTGTGTTAAATTACAAACATGTTGATATTCTATTAGTATTATAACTCGCAGCTAACTTTTTATCTTATCTAGGAACTTTTGAATTCCGCCCTTGATCGGAATTGATGGGATGGTCCCTTGCTTGCTTCCGGAGAGTAAATTAGTTTATTGTCCTCCACTTTGTCATACGCAGTTTGTAGTGGTTTTTCCACAATAAAGTTTATTATTATTATTATTGAAATTATTTATACAGAGTGAATAAATAATTAAAGTCTTACGATTTTATAAAGTTGTCTTCTACACATCGTCTACTCTCCTCTCTATACACTAAAAAGTCTTTATATTATTTTGTGGCTGAGGAAGGCTGGACAGCGAAACTGTTTCTTCCAAGTTGTGGGTGATTCGTATCCTCCACCTCAGCTCAATACCCTGAAGTTTAATTTAGAGTTTATTTTAGAAATAGCATTTTTGAAACATTTTTTCGGATACTTCTGTTTTCCGTCTGACGAGTGAGATGCTTCTTTGATCTCCTTCGAGGGAAAATATGTTTCCGAAGGAAAAATATAACTTACAAAAAACGAGAGAGCTCAGTTCTTTTGGATTCAAAGGAAATGATTTACAATTTACAAGAGTATCTATATAATGTGCAAAAAAGTGAAACAGTTTTTTTCTTCTGTAACACGAAACATCTGAATCTAAAAATAAACGTATTTAATGTTTAATATTTAATATTCAGGGAGTGACATGTGACATTCTGTTTCGGAGCGCGATTCTACAAAGATCAAACGTNAAGAGACAGCAACATGGTTTACCACTCGAACCAATTAAATGTTTCTACTCGAAAAACTGATATACACATGTTAAAATACCACCCGAATCAAACATCTGTACTTATGAATGTGAGTTATTTGAAATGTTTGTTGCATGGAAACCGGACAAACTAATCAATGACATTATTTGAAATATTAGTGGACACTTCTTATGGGTTACTACAATTAAAATGAAAAGAATGTTTAATATTGATGGATTACAAAATCAATTATAATTGTCTGCTAGTCGGTAGATGTGAATCTTCACTCGTGTGACAGTTGACTTTGGAGCTTCTTAATGTGTCCGCCAGAGTTCGATTGTGAGGTTATGTGAGGCGGAAGGACATTGAATGCACTGAACGTATCGAGGTTGCAAAAACCATTGTTTTCAAGTACATAACATGAAATTGAAATCAAGAAGGAGGAATTCAAAGGTCTATGTGCTTTGTTTATTAAGCACTTCGTATGAAATGTATTTTCCTTCGACCTGGATTTTAAAATAATTGGTAATTACGTACATATAAGAATATGTAAGAGTTTAGAATATTATATAATAACCCCGGGAAACATCGGACAATGATTTGTATGTTTGTTGAACAACGTAAAAAATGTTTTACTTTTTTTATGATTTGTGATGATCCAATATTAATTGTTTTAAATCCGTTCAACGCCAGGTAGTTCTGCTAGTTAGTTTTTTTTCTGAAATGTCTGTAAAATCTTTCACAATAATTATAATATTTTAGCGACTAACGAAAACGCCGTGATGCCGTATGATTTACTGTATAATGTGACGCAAGCATGAGTACTTCATCCGAGCGAAAAGTACTCTGTTGGTTAGATCTGAATAATTGTTGGGAGGCGTGACATGATGTTGCATATAATTTACTATTTTTGAATTATTCAGTTCGTAGGAAATCCGTGCATTTACCTTTAATTACGAATTTTGGTTCCATCGGGATTTTCCATTTTACTAGAATTAATTCTGCCCTAATGAGATAAATATGTCGGGAGTTTTTATCTCCATATTTGCCACTAAATCCAAACGCTATAACAAATGGTTACAAATGATTACACAAAACGCTCCCTTAATTTACGTAATGAGGAAGTTCGTTAAGTACTTAATTAGTGTAACTACTAAACGAATATTTCAAGACTTTTTAATTAGATTATAAAACTAATGTGAAATTATTTCGTAAATATTGTTTCTACTATACAATAAACAGATGTGTAGAAGTCGTATTTTTTCATCATAATGTAATTCATAATTTTGTGTTATAAAACTATTACAATACAAAGAATGAACACGAATGAACAGAATCCCAGAGAAGTGACATTTACTTGGAGCGCTAGTTTTACCTTGACTTTTATATACAAGTAATATTTTCACTTGATATCAATGGAAATTTAAGAAAGGAAAAGAAGAAAAGAATTACATCGCGGGATTTGATCTGTGGATACTCGGCTACTTTCTAAAAGCAGTGGTCAGTTCTCAACAGAGTAGGCATATTGCTTCCTTCTGTCGTAGGTCTTTTTCCATACTTTCTATCACGACGGGAAATGTTCGAAACTATATAAGAAATTACGTCACAGAAAACAGATAACAAAGAGAACATAGTAAAATGAGGATACGTTGAGATTCAAATAATAAAAAAGTGTAACAGTTAAAATATAGGTTCATTTATTTTCGTAATCTTCTTATCTGGCACTACTGGCCTTTGTGGGCTTTGGCCTTCGCGGAGGGTAGAGCTCGCGCGATTTCTTGACCCCGGCACTAGAAGGAGATGGGGTCAGCATCTCGCTCCGACCGGTTCGACCCCAGGATAGAACCTGGTACTCATTTTATAGCAGGCTGAGTAGGCCCGGGGCTGAGGTGCCAGTCTGGATGTTGAGGAGTGATGAAGATCCCCGGCCATCCAGCCAGCAACTCAGTGCTCTATCCAGTGAGCTGTCGTCCCTGTCGTGGGCAATACTAGAAGGTTGGCCGGAAGGATTGCTGTCGGACAAGTGACAAGGAAGTTCGGTTCCAATGAAACTCCGAGTGTGTTCAAGGTGTTTTAATACTTACAGTCGAGCGGTCAGCCGAGCGGTCAGCGTCGGAGATGGTCGAGGGACTCAGTGCGGCGCGACGCGGGGGCATCGCGCTTGTGACCAGTCGCGGGCTCCCAAGGCCGATTGAGGCGGTTGGGATTGACCATTGCGACGACTGTCCTCGATAAAACTGATGACGCCGTAAGCCGTAAGCTGACTCCTGTTTTCATAAAATACAAAACGAAGAAAAGTTGGAATGGAACACTTCGGAAGTGTTTATAATATTATTTTAGTTTTTATGACGTTTAAATAATCTTAAGTAATTTCATTAAATCTTACAACATGAAAATTCTCATTCGCAACTCTCATTTCAAATTTACTATGATCCTCAGAGATTCACACTATTTATCACAATCAAACGTTTGGATTTTCCAAATATTTACTTTACTCTCTAAATAAAATTTAATCAAACGT
Source organism: Laupala kohalensis (assembly GCA_002313205.1). Taxonomy (NCBI): domain Eukaryota; kingdom Metazoa; phylum Arthropoda; class Insecta; order Orthoptera; family Trigonidiidae; genus Laupala; species Laupala kohalensis. The sequence continues at coordinate 599,618 of NNCF01128097.1, read as the reverse complement.
ATTCCTTAGTAAACCCATAAATTCCACTCACAGTCTTGTGTATTCTACACCCTGAATTACCTCTCAACAATTCTTTATTCCTCTCGCAAAAATGCTTCTAATTCCACCACTTCACATTTGTTCGCGCGTGTTATTTCTAAGAGGAATCGAAAATATAGAAAGCGAAATTTCAATGCAATGAGTTCACAATTAATCCAAAGAATATCGCCTTCCAAATATAAGTTGCACTGAAATGAAACGGAGGTATGGTTATATCTAACTAGCAGAACTACCTGGCGTTTGACAAGAAATTGAAAACAATCATTACTAGACATTCTGGAACTAAAACGTGTCGCAACAGGTCGGGACATTGTGGGTAATTTTGGACGGCATTATCCGGGGTTCTTGTGTAATATTCTAAATTCATATGTTACTTATGAATTACTTTAAAACCGAGATACGAAAATACAATCTACACAGAAATCTTAATAAACAAAGACCTCTGAATTCTTTGGTTTAGGTTAGCACTGGGGAACAATGTTCTTCACATAATTTCTCGTCTCCTCCCGCCTCACGAAATGCAACCAAACTCTAGCGGACACATTAAGAATAAATATTTATGCGAGTGAAAATTCACATCTAATGATTAGGAACCGATTTTAATTGATTTTCTGCTCTTGTAATTCATCAAATTTTTAAATCCGCCTCTGCCTTAGGACCCTTGATCGGAATTGATGGGATGGTCCCTTGCTTGCTTCCGGAGAGTAAATCTGTTTATTGTCCTCCACGTGGTCATACGCAGTTTGTACTGTTTTTTGACAATAAATTTATTATAACCACATTTCGCATTTTAAATACAATAACCCTGATCGCGAGAGTCCTTTGAAATTTCGAATAATTGCATCAATTACTTTTTACAATTTCCATGCAAATGACAATTTAAATAATTCACTTACATTAGTATAGATTAAAATTTTAATTACAGTATATTTGTATTACGAAGGTATAAATGTTAAATGACGTCTATACATTGTCACCCTCTCAAACCGCTAAGAGTTTTGAAAAAAAATTCCAACAAATTGCGCGTCATATTAAAATTGTCGTATTTGTTACACAATGAGGATTATTTTAGTAAATTTACATTATTTTGCTAAAGATCTAAAAACGTTTCGCGCTTTCAGTTTTCATAACATTTCTATATATTGTATGATAATAATAATNACTGCGTATGACCACGTGGAGGACAATAAACTAATTTACTCTCCGGAAGCAAGCAAGGGACCATCCCATCAATTCCGATCAAGGGCCCTAAGGCAGAGGCGGATTCAAAAATTTCAGCAAAAGCTCCTAGATATGATAAAAAGTTAGCTGCGAAATATAATACATATATAATGTCAATTTAACGCAATTATGTTTGTAAATCTACATGTACAAGTTATTATCGAACTATAGATTATTCTGAGTTTAAAAATCATAAAGGTTGAAATAACACTAAATTCACGATTTATTGTTACAATAAACACGCCCCTAGACAAAGCCTGGAGAACCTGTATAAGAAATCCGCCTCTACCCGAAAGAAAAACGGAGAAAAACCCTGACCAGGATGGGGCTACAGAATTTATGTACACAACCGTGCCAAAGTTGAGTACACATAAAACTAAATTAATATGAGCCATACGGCAACACAATCATGCAAGAAAATAGTTTCTGAAATTGTTATAAGTTATTTAAAAAGTGCTACAGCAATGGCGTGATAAAGTACATTACGGATTTAACTTTTATTAAAATCAATAAATTCTTTTACAGTGTAGAAGCACTGGTGCAGGATGTAGTTTCTAACCGCGGATTTGAAGATATTCAATTTCATAATGTCTTTTATATTCTTGGGCAGGGAATTATATAGAACGATTTCCAAATGATGCGATCCGTTTTTTGACAATAAATGTATTATTATTATTATTCATTTAAATGACCGGTGAGGTATGTTTTTAAGGTTAAATCACGAAAAGTGTTACTCTATTTATTTAGTGACTTAATTCTACCTCTACAAGCAGTACCTTAAACCCTTCGTCTCGTGGGTTAATTTTCTTTATTCGCTATGTCTTCTCATTTATACTCGCGCGTATTAAGGTTTGCGCCCATTCGAGAGAAATTTGAACTAAACGACAGTCAGACTAAATGCTCTTCGGGTGTTGTATGTGCAGCGCGTTGACTGAAATCCAGTTGCACATAATAATTCACGAAACTTGGAAATATTCACCAAAGTAGATCTTATTAATAAATAATTCATTTTACTTATTTTTATTATATTGGATGGTGAACAATTAATTTGTGATTTTAAAATTTGATAATTAATTAAGACTGTCGTTTGACTCCTTCTTTGACGAGAATTGCATTGTCTTCAGTTGCCATTTCCGTCAGAACAGTATTTTCCACAGTTTTTGGTGAATTATTCTTGAAAACGCCCCGTAAGGTCATTGCGTTCCTATTTCCATTTGCTATGTTTATCGTAGTTTTTTTCGCTATATTAAAACCGGTATTTTTGCCAGAATATAAAAAAACATAAAACCGCGAAAGTTTCTTCAAAAAAAACGTATTAATTTAAAGCTAAATGAGTCAAATTCTTCGTCACTAGATAGAGAATGGTTCAAACTATAATTTGAAACATTTTTGGGGGCAACTTATGCCTAGTCGCTCTGACGCACATAATATCTTGTGATTAACGGATCTTTGATATATTTCCACCAAGTATACTATAATACATTGTCTACTCTAATAAGTCGATATTTATTCATTACAGATATTACTACGCAGACGAAGATAGACTGTTCTTTTTCATAACTTTCATTCATTTCTTCCTGCCGTGGGAAACACGCACAAAAAGGAAAATGTACGTTGATAAAGGGAGTGGTAGTGACTCCCCGCCACAGTCGAGTCACTGAACGAGGAAAGACTGACAAGCCACATGTGGGACCTACGAGACGTGGAGGCGAACGGTGACGGTATCGTGCAGAGGGAATATTTGTTTTGAGATCCTCACGTACTCGATGTAGCCAACGCTTTTACTTCGCCATCGTCCATAGGAGTAATGATAAGGTACCCTCGCGTTCTGTTGGGAAGACATTCGAACTTGAATCCATTCACAACCTCGGACACCAATTCAATTCACATTTGCTCTTCTGCCGCTGTTGTGTTCTTTCTTCATCGAGCAAAGTGTGATACGAATATTACTATATGTCTTTGTTTGTTGCGTTATTAACTTGTATTTCTTTACAGCAAATAGTCGCTTTTGTGACAACTATTAATATTTATTTGAATATAATTTGAATTCGTCTTGACCACGCTTTTCCCGCAATCTTTCTAGCAAGATGTAGCGGGACGCTTTAACCTCACATTATCAGTTGACGAGAATGACATCGTGGACCTCTGCGTGCACGCGAGTTAGTTTCAAGGATTTGATTCGTAGAGGTTGGCAATTTGTTTAAGGCAGCCATGTTAACTAATTTTAAACAAACTAACCTAACCTCACATTATCAGCTGACGAGAATGACATCGTGGACCTCTGCGTGCACGCGAGTTAGTTTCAAGGATTTGATTCGTAGAGGTTGGCAACCGTATTGAATAATGTCAGGCAAATTATCGTGACTCGGAGTATATGTTGCGAACCGGTGAGGTCAAGCGTGTCTGGAATCTTTTCCTTCCTTTGGATTGTGAAAAGAATAAAAACGAAACAAGATGGCGTAGAAATCTTGAGAGTGAACGAAGAAGAAAAAAAAGAAGAACGGAAACTGAAAAAAAAAAGAAGTAAAGCGAAGGAAGACAGTCGAGAGCGCGCGTCGCGTTCGGATTTCACGCAGAACCGCATCCGGATGAGATCCCCCACACAATGCGTTCGACCACAGGAGTGTAGTAGTGCATTGTGATGCTGAGCGTTATGCAAAGCGAGAGAAAACATCCTCTTCCCCTATAGAGCGCAGCCCACTCGATACCTCATCCCGAATCCCACAGCTTTACACGGGTCGTTTCTTCGATACTCTCACTGCTTCACTGTGCTGCTCCCATAACGGTATTAACAGGTAAAACCCTAATTCTGCTGTTTATCCCCTTTCTACCCGACCACCCATCACTTATACTCAACTACTACTACAATATATGTCATCTCTCTCTCTCTCTCTCTCTCTCTATATATATAT
>NNCF01128097.1:570486-595094 GCA_002313205.1 Laupala kohalensis | reverse complement strand
CCCCCCCCCCCTCCGAAAAAAAGCTCAATAAAGTACTAACGACAGCGATAGAGTGTTTGTAGAAATCTGTTGCATCATATTCGAAATCGGTAGCTTTCCACATTGTTGCGTGTGTCGGGTGGGGTATAATTGGTGTAAAACTGCTTTGAATTTTGTTCTTACCTTACGTCGCATCGCACATTCCTCCGCAATTGTTTGTTCCTCTGCGAATGCGGAGACAAAAGGCAGACGTTTCACTTCTTTTGCTTTTTAGGAATCTAGACATTTTTATTTTGATGAGGAAGTGAACAGTTTTATTTATAGTCTCTTACGTTATGAAGAGTATTTCTCAGAAACAGAAATTTCGTTGATACGACGTGTTTCTGAGATTTTCAAGAGTTAACCTTACAATACCATTTATGAGAGTGGAAAACAAACGCAAATATTTTTTTTCAAAATACATTTGATTCTTCCTGAAAATTTAAAAGCACCAAAATTAGTTTTATATAGTTCCCTAAATTGTCTGTATTTTAATACGCAAGTGGTATTAAAATTTTTTTTAATATTACTAATTTGAAAAATAAACTTTTTTATCATTCACATTTATATTTGTTGTGGAAGTTAGGATAAATAATAGCATTCCACCAAATTTTACAAAAGGGCGATTAGTCGTTCTTCCAATCCTCTTCATGAAAATTCTCTATATTATCAATACTTCATTTTCCTGATTTTATTTGTAGAAAATTGTCTACACGAAAATAAGCTAAAAATTGTAAGTCGCACAAATATATAAAATCTAAATATTTCTTTAGAGTTAAATAACTAATTTGAGAATTATGACCTTTTGATGGAGAAATACAATGTACTTTGTGCTTTTAACAATACAACGTTTCGCCTCGGGGTTTGAGTTGGCGACGGGAGAACGAATTGTAACAAGGAAAATAACAACGGAATAATTGTACACGATATTACGCGTAAGTGTAAAAGCTGAAAATATGTTTACAGCAAAGCAGATATCACACGTAATACATATTATAATATTGTACCGTAAATCCTCTGTGTGTCTTATTTCATATTAGTACATTATTAGTATTTGATATCACCATTCTTATCTTTCCCTTTCGTTATCGAATTATTTTTTCTTTTTTCAGAAGTTGAAATTAATTTTATATGAAGCCACCTTTTTAGTGAAGGTGTTATACAGTTATATGCAAATACCGCGTGAACCATTACATCTTGTTGAGGTTGTGTTTTCAGGTAATACAATGTTTTTTGAGATTTTAATTAACAAATTCGAAGGGGTTCTTTAGAGTCGTGATCTTCAGCTGTGTTACTTGACGTAACCCTTGAGAAATCTTTCATCGAGTTTATTCGAAGGAATAACCGTCAGTTAACTTCTGATACTGCTCTGCTTTAAGGTAGTACTCGCGGATGTACAACTAAATCACTAAAATAATTTGAAAAGACATAAAAAACAGAGTAACAAATTGTGATTTATTGTGATTTAAACTTGAAATACTTTAAACCTCACCTTGAAATGAAATCATAGCAAATATGTTTGATGGTATAATCCATTGCGTCGTAAGAACAAAACACTTATTTAAAAAAATGACCAATTTTTAATGAGGAAAGTGATGAAAGTATACTTTACTTTCTATTAAATTTTCCGTTGTAGTGTCTTTTACATTACTCTTACCTACGGGGCACCGGACATTTGATAAAGCTCTTCAACTTTTTTCTGAGGTGAGATGCATAAAACACAAAACGTGCTTGGTCGCCCGAATATTTGTTGTTCTCTAGTATTAACTGATAGTTGCGTATTAAATCATGATTATTATTATTATACATATTTTTACGTTTTAAATAATAATAATAATAAAGAAAAGAAAGATAAATTGACGATGACTTGGAGCGACGGTCCCTTCTTAACTCGTTTATTGTGACAAAACTTTACTCGAAATCTTTCTCCTTTTCTTTCAATGAATTCTCACGACTCCTCCTATTCCTTCTTCCCTTCTACTTCAACAAGCCCTTGTCTCTCTACCATCATTCACGTCGTACAATTCCCCGCCATTTCTCAAACGCTGCTCCACGCACGGAGTGTTACTTTCTGCAAAGCTTCCGCTCGTTTACGGCGTCCACGAACTGTCTTCTGCGGCGGAGAATGCGCTTTCTGTAAGAAATGGATGTGCACACGGCTTCCAGCGACTACGAAATGCGCTCACTCGTAAATAGGCGGCGCGTTACCCTCTCTCCCCACCGTCTCCCCCTTCCCCTCCTGCCACGACACCGCACTAGCGCTGCGTAGTGCGGAGCAGGAGAACATGAGGATTCCGTTACTTCTCGCTATACATAAAGTCGTGTTTCTTTGCCTCGAAGGGAAAAAAACCATGAACGGAAATGCACTGTGATCATTAGTTTATTGTGTATTAATCGCAGTAAATTACTTCATTGTCCTCAACGTGGTCATACACAGTTTGTAACAGCTCTCTTTACAATAATTTATTTATTTATTTATTGTCAGTCTAATTGGCGCCATGTTGGTATAGAACCTGTACTCAATGTAGCCAACGCTTTTACTTCGCCATCGTCCATAAGAGTAATATTTGTGCCTCTCGTCATGTTGGCAGGACATTCTAATTTCTGAAAACTTATATCCATCGCCAACCTCGGCCACCAATGGAATTCTCTTTGCTCTTGTGGCGCTGTGTTGTTCTTCCTGCATCGAGACAAAGTATGGGACGAATATTAATCTTCTTGTCTTTGTTGCGTTATTAACTTGTATTTCTTTAAAGCAATTAGTCGCTTTTCTGACTACTATTAATATTTGTTAGGATATTATTCAAAGTCGTAGATGTTGGCAACTTGTGTTAGGCAGTCATATTGCATAATTTTGACAAAGTTACATGAAATGGAGCACAACGTGTAAACAGTCCAATATTGCTTCGGGGTGAATCCATGTCTGTGCAGTCGCTTTGAGAGATCGACCTGGGACTACGATGGATTTCGCATTCGGATTTCGTATCTGTAGGAGGAGGCAAAACGCCATGGAGGTAAATTCCATATCTTATGGGCAAAGTCCACACAAGGCCATAAAGAGATCCGAAGACCATCATAGAATTGCAGCAGTGTTAAGTCTCTGGCCAAGTTCGTAAGAGAGGTGCAATGTACCTTTGCTTTGTTTTGCATTCAATGGATTTGAAATGAAGAGAGCCAAGCAACTTATAATTCCGCAAACTAGAGAAGAGCTTACGGGGAAAAAAATCGTATAGTAAACTTGAGACTGGTCATAAAATTCCGGTTCTGAATAAAGACTGACTGTTTTCGGCATACTAGTCTTGGGTTACTTGGTACTGTTGACAATTTTGGCTGACTTGGTCAGTAGATCGTTGCAAGCGGATGTCGAAAGTGATGACGGTGGCAGTCCGATTAATGATAAATATAGTATACAAACGTTGGTGTTAATTTTAATGAACTTTTATTGCAGTGTTGAAAGTTCTTTCTTTTATATTATTTTTCATTGCTTTTGAGTTTGTTTTTGTCTTGGATATTACGTGAAGAACCTTGTCATTCTAGCCCTGATGCAGAAAAAATAAATTTTTCGAAACGTTGGCTGCATAAATAGTTTAATAATATGTTTTGATCTGACCTCAATAACTCAAACTAATAAGAAAAACAGGATCAATAACCAAAGAATTTATTGCATTTGAAGGACATTGCGATGTTGCCGCTGAAGAATCCATTCCGAAAACATCCATTTTCCCGCGAAGACCTCATGTCCCCTGGTGGAACGACGCAAGTCGGTCCGCCATTCAGGCAAGACGAAGAGCATTGCGGAGATTTAAGGCTAGTCCATCTCCATTATTGATATATTTATTTATTGTCAGTGTAACTTGATGTTGGTATTGAACCTGTACTCAATGTAGCCAACGCTTTTACTTCGCCATCGTCCATAAGAGTATTGGTATTTGTACCTCGCGTTATGTTGGCAGGACATTCGAATTTGAATCCATTGCCAACTTTTACTACTACTTGATCTAGTACTTGATGAGAAACGTTAGTACTCCGTATACAAATCTAGTATCTTTTTCGCAGCTATAACATTTATGTACGTTCATATTGAATTGAGATGCCTCTGACTAATTTTCCAAGATATACGACTTCCAAATCGTATCCGGAAAACAGTTGTGCGTGACCTTCGATAGAGAATATAAGAGTTGTAGAAGTATGCGCGGAATAAATTAAAAAGTAAGTTATTTAACAAACAAGTTCTTTCAAATCGTTAAGCAATTCCGAAAATATTGCTAATTAGTTTTGTTGGTATTATTATTGTTGTTGGTATTTTCTGTTGATATTATAATATATCGCTAAAATTTCTTACCTCAGGAGTGTGTTGAAATGTTAAATCTGTTTAGGGCCTTTGATCGAAATTGATGGGATGACCCCTTGCTTGTTTCCGGAGACTAAAATAGTTTAACGTGGTCATACGCAGTTTGTAACAGCTTTTTTTTGGACAATTATTATTAAATTTATTAGAACTGTCAGCTTTTATAATTTTTTGTTAGGGAGTTTTTAGTGACATTAAATTGGTGTATCTTATATTAATATGATGAATTTTCCCACTCTTACTGAGAAAAAAGTTAAAGAACATTGTAGTATTAACGGGACGTTATCGTTCGGTTTAGAAAGAATTTTTCGAAATTCCGCTTGGAACGGGATGAATTAGAGAAGAAAAGTATTTTTAGATAAATTCACGTTATTTACGAATTTATGGATGTATCATAATGTTTGAAAGTAAACGTTCTACTTTTAACAAAACTACAACGAAAGGTGAACCGTATCATAAGAAGAAACAGCCTGATCCGAACAGTNTTTGATCAGAGACTGAATTGGATTGAACATCTAACAGACCTAAGAGCAAGAACATTAAAGTCTCTGAATTTATTGAAGTGCCTGAGTAGCAGGGAGTGGGGCGCTGATCGCTACTCCCTGCACCAGTTTTATCGAGCATTCATAAGATCTCGGCTCGATTATGGCTGCGTTTTATATAGCTCTGCTTGTGCAAACTATTTAAAGAAGTGGGATAGTGTCCACCATGCAGGAATTGGTCTAGTTACGGGATCCTACCGCACTAGTCCCATTCCGAGTTTGTATGTCGAGAGTGGCGAACCATCTCTTTCCCTCCGGCGGCAAATCCTCATGCTACGACACTTTTGCCACTTGCAAACTTTACCCGACAATCTGGTACACAACGCGGTTTTTCATCCATCCTCTTCTTCCATCCGTTTCTACAACAACAGACTGAGAGCAACCAAACCTTTTGGATATCGCTCCAAACAAATTTTGGAAACCTTAAATATACGCACACTTAATGTCTTACATCAAGGTTTTAGTAAGTCTCCCCCTTGGGCTTTGCACAAGCCGAAGATTATTTTCGATCTTTTGCATCATGACAAGAAGAACACTCCAGCTCCGATGTTGAGGATATACTTTCAGCTAATCCTCTACAAATACCGGGACCGTATCCCTGTGTTTACCGACGGGTCGAAGCAGGCTGATGGTGTCGGCTGCTCCGTGGTATTTCCCCGTGAGACCAGTGGCTACCGTCTAGGCGACTTGTGCAGTGTTTACACTGCTGAGTGCTACGCCATATTGCGAGCATTGCGAACTACAAAGTGCTCCCGCGGATCACATTTCCTGATTTTTTCTGATTCTCTGAGTGCCCTCCAAGCAATCCAGAACATGTATGCAGCTGATAAGCTGATCCAGAACATCCAGGATGTACTTTTCACACTGCAAAGTGACGGAAAGAACATAATGTTTTGCTGGGTTCCTGGACACGTGGGTATCAGTGGAAATGAGAAAGCAGACGTTTCCGCAAAGGCGGCATGCCTCAGGAATCGCGTGGATTTCTCCACGATTCCAAAACGAGATATCATAAATTCCGTCAAGATAAGGATTCTGAGTGAATGGAGCAATGAGTGGTTAGCTGTTGAAAGGAATAAGCTCCGACTTATCAAATCTTCTGTTAAGTCATGGAGCAGTTCCTGTAGGCCAACCCGGTGCGACGAAGTCCTGCTGACGAAGTCCTGCGCATAGGACATTGTCCTCTCACTCATACGTATCTCTTACAACTTGATGATGAACCCGTTTGTGAGGAGTGTAGCTCTTCTCTGACAGTGCGTCACCTACTAACTGATTGCAGAAGATACAGAGATATACGGAGACAAATTGGTCTGGCTGCAGATTTACCAACCATTCTCGGGAATGAAACGGTTAATGTTAATAAACTGTTGAATTTTATGAGTAGATCGGGGCTCCTCCCACAAGTTCTCGGGAGGGTTTAAAATTTGCATTCCCTTTTCATCTTTACTGTCTTCTTTGTTTTCATCGTTCGTTTCTGTAATTCGAAAATATAATATTTAAAAATTGTTTTCCTTTTTTGTGAAATAATGTATTGGTATTCTGTTTTCTTTTCTTTTCTTTCATCTTTCTATTTGGATAATTGTTGATTTCAAGAGGGTTTTGTAGTGGGTATGGTCGAGATATTCGGCGAGTCCCACACACGGGGAAGAGTCATTACGGCTCTTCTCTATGGTGCGAAACTGCATTTTTCCCTACTTGCATGGGCTCTAATGACCTCGATGTTGACGAGCCCTAAAGCCCCAACCAAAAAAAAAAAGAAGCGATGTTGCAATTTATCTCACGAGTTAAGTGAGTTACGATGAAAACGTAGAAATATCTAGAGGCTACGATTCAGTAAGATTCGCTGTAGGAAGATCATCACAGAGGGCTCTGTAAAGAATGAGTTGCACGTTTCGTCAATTTGGCAAAATGATGTTGGACGTTTAACACGTTTCACAAATAATATTTTTATCATGTTTTCTATTGCACTTTTATTTTAAAAGAAGTTACCATTTGTTCCTATCTTTAATGTTTGAAATAACAAGAAAAAAGGGTGTTGTATAAATACTTTTTTGGCAATAACTTGGTGATAATAAATTTCTGAACTGTTTTCGTTCGACTGATGACCCCAACACTCAATGTACCCTCTTCGGCACCTCTTGTCACTTAACAATTCGCATCCTTCCTTTTCTAACTCACGCTTATCCCTCTTAATGCAACACTTCACTATCACTGTTATCACGTCTTCATCCCTACTTCCAGAAGATGCCCAACTCTGTGAGTAGATGCAGATGATTTTTTTGTTTCCTAGTTCTAAATTTTAAAATATGATCTTTTCTACCTATCCGAAAATGGTGTTCCAATTTTCCTGTTATATATTTCCACGAGGGTTTATTTTCTTTAAGCTTTGTATAAATGTGGAACTTTGATTGTTTTCTACGATTTTCAAAAGATTCCCAAACTGTAATAATAATAATAATAATAATCTGTTGATGTAGAAAGGACTGCGTCCCTGCAATGGATTAAGGATGGACACCTTTACCCTGAAACAGAAGGGTTTGTGATGGCCATTCAAGACAGAGTGATGAGGACAAGAAATTATGCGAACATTATCCTCAAACTCGATGTATCTGACTCGTGTAGGCAATGCGGAAGACCTGGTGAATCCATCGAACATGGCTGGTTGCTCATCTCTCGCCGAAAATGCTTACTTAAGCAGGCACAACCAAGTGACCAAGCTAATCCATCAACATCTTGCAATGGATTACGAATTATTAAAACGGGATGTACCACCATATTATAAATACCAAGCGCCAGCAGTACTTGAAGATCAGAAGCACGTACTCTATTGGGATGGACCTGTGCTGACAGACAAGACAGTGGATTGTAATCGCTCAGATATCCTTCATATCGATAAGAGAAAAAAGACAGCCACCATAATCGATATTGCTGTTCCGCTGACACACAACATTACTTCAACTGAATCAGAAAAAGTTAGGAAATACGAGGACCTAGCAATTGAGATCAAGGATATATAGATGTTAGGCAAGGTTGAAATTATCCCCTTAATGATATCTGTTGAATGTATTTTATCGTAGAGGTTTCAGAATAATTTGGAAAAGCTAGGACTCGAGAAGAATATTACAAAGGTTGCACAGAAAGCTGTCCTCCTGCAGACATGTCACATCGACCGAAAAGTTTTGAATTAACCAATAACATGATACAGGCCAGGATGAATTTCCTTTCTGTATCGATAAAACCCAATCGCAGTACCATCTATGGGGAGGGTGAGTGTTTTCAGTTTCTACTGAGAAGGAATCCACAATAATAATAATAAGCCTTTGAAGTTAAACAGCTCTGGAATGTTCAAGAAGTGATCATTATTTTATCTACCCGAGGACTAGTACCACAATCCCTGGTCGATTCCATTAAAAAGCTCTAAATCAACACCAATATAATAAGCAGACTGCAACACAGCGTCCTTCTGTCCTCAGCCCACATTACCAGAAAGTTCTTGGACCTGAAATAGATTCTTCCTCCAAAAGATGCTGACCTCCATTCGTTTATCACTCGCGACACTTTCTCATTAACAATTCTCTGTATGAAACAAAGAATCGATGACTGAATTGTCGTAGCACACTCTATTCCACCCGGACTCAAGAGACGCGTCTGCTTCTGGATTTCAATTCCTTTCTCATACATCTCTTCCATTCTTAATGCCCGTCTTTTATCTAGCGTCTCCTCACGTGATGTCCTCCTCCTCCCCCTCCACCACCATCAAAGTGACTCTCGCCAGTTAATCCATAACGCTGCCGCCAGAGGTCTCTGCCGGCACTGCACAGTGGTCCAGAAACGGTCTACAGCGGTCAAAAATTGTTTTCCCACTTTAATCTGCTTTGTCCGCGGCTACAAATAATAACAAGGCGTGTTAATGGAGGGATGACAAACCCGGTGTCAAAAGAGCTCTCGTTTGAATTCATACCACAGGTAAAATTTGTTCAGGAGACGTGGTTCAACCCAACAAGGGGTGCACTTGAGTTCATACCAGGCCATGGAGATTTGTACGCATATTTGCAACAGATGGGGAAGAGGTCGAGAGGCGATTGTATGTGTCAAAAGGGAGAAGAAACACCAAAATATGTAATATGGGAGTGTGAAAAATATGGCAAAGAAAGTGCGGAGTACTTAAAACGCTACGCGAGTATGCATACAATAAACATGCAACAACGAAAGACTTTAATAAAGACAGACGAGAAATATGATATATTTCAGGAATATGCAAATAAACTAGGATACATAAAGAAATTAATAAGATGGTGGATAAGCGCATGCCTCGTCTGGGCAGGGAGGGACAGGCAAGAGAGAACCTTTGCTTTGCCCTTAGAGCCATAGATGCAAGGTGCCCATAGGATCAAAGAAATGAATTGGAGGAAAAATCCCCTTTAATCTCCTGAAACCAGTGTCTGATCTAGGAGGCTATACCCTCCCATTGTACCTGAACTCACATAAGGGCAAGGCAATATTTATAAAAATATGTGTTGTAAATCCATGATTTTCAAGCATATGCTCCAACGACCACATTATCTGCTTTTGGCCGCTCTTGACTTTATGAGAAAAAAAATTAGAAATGTAAAAATTTTAAATCAATGTGTTACAATATTAACTTGGTAGGCTTCTATTTAAAAACAATTCTGTTAAAATACAATTAAATTCCAATTATTCCTTGAAAAGTAAACATATTGTTTCTAAATGTTCGTATTTTCAAAATGTCACATAAAATTTCACGTAGCGCGACTTTGCGCAACGTTGTTCTCTGCACGTATTTAATCCTAAAAAAAACCGAATTTTCGTCTCTGGTTTTCCTTCGGATCCAGGCGGATTTTTTCTACAGAGACTTTTGATATGTTCTATTCAAGTGATAGGTCTCGAATTTATTGATATTTAATAGAGTAACGATTTATAAACAATTCTTTCCTTATAAAATTTAGTTTGGTAATAATAAGTAATTCTGAAATACATTTTTTGTTTTATTAAATACAAAATTGTTGGTATTTGGTTAATATTATAACACGTACCGAACTATTTTTATTGTAAGGAGTGTGCCGAATTGTTATATCCGCCTCTGCCTTAGGGCCCTTGATCGGAATTGATGGGATGGTCCCTCGCTTGCTTCCGGAGAGTCAATTGATTTATTGTCCTCCACGTGGTCATACGCAGTTTGTAACTGCTTTTTTGACAATAAATTTGTTTATTTATTTATAGAGTGAGCACAGTATTGAATTTGAGGCAATGAAAGGGGATAAGCATTTTTGGTCGCTGTTCACCGTTTGTGGACCACTGTGCGCCGTGGATGAGATTCAGAAAGAGCGGAATGCGTTGGGAACGAGATTGGAGTGGTCGATATTACGAGAAGCAGATGGTCAGAGAACTCGTGCAGATCACTTGCTTTCACATCTTGGAATAATTCTTTGATAGAATGAAACATTAACTGTATTTGAAGATCGCCATCTCCAGTGTATACGGGGTCACTTGTAACAAGTGATACATGTTATCAAGTCTTCCAGAAGCGAAATGTTCTCAAAAGTTGATACCAAGTTTTTTTTCTTTACAATTCGCATGACAAGCTGTAAGAAGAGAAAACGTAAAATATTAAATCACTTCCAGCGATAAGTATAGAGAGCAAGTTTATTATTATTGTTGGTTTTCTGAGTTTCTATCACGGTCCCTTTCTGTTCATCAATTGCGGAATCAGTTCCAAGCAAACGTGAGTAAATTTATTAACAAATCATTGCTGATTTATTGTTATTATTATTATATTAGGGTATACTAATGATAAATATGAATGAAGCTATTATCTGAATAAAAACCTGAAATAATTTTATTCGTTGTTTTACACTGCTTAAATAAAAGCTAGTTTTTTAATTTTTTCAATTTTTTTATATTTTTTCTCTTTCCGGGGACATTTTTCTTTTTCGAGAACTACTTGTTTACAAAACAACTCTGAGAAGAAAGCGAATCACTTCTACATGTCCGAGTCAATTGCTTGGATAGCAATAATGTATAGCGAAATGGTCTGTGCTGTTAATTAATCGTAAAAAGCTTTGAAAACGCTTCCAATCTATTACCCGACCAGGAACATAATCATGTGAAAAAAATTAATACAAACATTTTCCATTGGGGGATTCGTAACATTAAGTTTGTGTACGGGAAATGCACTTCGAAATCAGAGAGAGCGAATACTTACTCCTTGGAGATTATAATTAAAGTTACCCTGTTAAGACCTTCGTAGAGCCCTAAGTTCAGGTGGACGTATTTAGTTGAGACGTGGTAAATACGTCACAAGGACCAAAAGGTGCAATGAAAAGTAATAGTTGAAATTTCGACCACCAGGTGAAAAAGTGGCACACAAAAGAGAAATTGGAAACACAAAACTTTATTACTCCCACGTTTGTTCAATTTGTACTTGTTCCATTTGCGTCAATCACAAGTTCAAAGCGTGTCGTAGTTGGTTCAACAGGACTTCGAAGTATTTCTCTATCGATTCCAGAAACATGATGTGTTATTGCTTTCTTTCAATTGAGGAATATGAAGTTTTCGCTGCAAAGTGTATACTAGTATTCAGCTTCCATAAAAGTTTCGCATTCCCAGGTGTAATGAAGATAATGTAGCCGGACGTAAGCTGATATAAAATTCATTTTTCTATAAGGAACGATATTTTTGTTCTTCAAAAAGAAAGGGACTGCACGAAGTTCCATCTGCGACCTTTGAGACAACAGCGAAAATAAACTGCGGCCAACATCTTTTATACAGAACCCACGCAAACACGACGACTGCAGCAATCCCGAATCACGAAAAGCGCTGGGATGTGCAGCTCTCTTGTAGGAAATCAAAGGTCCGAAGCATCCGGGCGTGAGACTTGAAGGGCTGGTCTCTGGAGGGAATATCCAGCTCCGATAACGGGCTGACTGTGCTGGAGGAGTAGATATGCGAGGGAGGCAGGCAGGAGCAATCTCAATAGAGGGGTGTGGGATTTGCTTCTGCTACACTCCCAATCCCGTTACTGTGACTCGACGAAATTAAACTTACGAAAAGCACACGAAAGGAAACGCACTGTGTATTATAGTTTATTTTATATTACGTGGTCGACAAGGTACTTTGTAACAGCTATGTTGACAAAAAAATATTTATTTATTTATTTATTAGGAGTCTGCGACTTGCATGTTCGTATAGCGCTTGTACTCAATGTAGCCAACGCTTTTACTAATCCTCCATAAGAGTAATGATATTTGTACCTCGCGTTAAGTTGGCAGGACCTTTGAATTTCTCAAACCTCCAATCCATCGCCAAACTCTGGCGCCAATTCAATGCGCAATGCACTTCTGTTCCTTCCGCATCTTTGTGTCTTAGCTCTTTACTTTCTCATAAACACAGTACATGGAAAGTTTTGTAATCGCGTAAAAATTCCACAGCGAGATTTCGATGCAAATATCCGTTTTGGTTATCCCTGACTCAGAAGAAGTTTGTTTTTTTTGGCGTAACGTCCGTCCGTCTGTGCGTAGCGATTCTGAGTAAATGAGTGAATCAATTTAATTCATATTTCGTATTTACAGTAGAATGTACTTGTTGTCGATGCACGTGCTCTAATTTCTTTTTTACTATAAGACGAAGGGTAATAATGATAATGATAGAAATAAATATATTGCCAAAAAACAGTACAAACTGCGTCGTGTGACCAATGAATGTCAAAGTACATCACGTGAATGTCAAAGTATTCTTTTAAATGTTTCTCAAAAATGGCTCCAACGATTTTGCTAATTTTCTGTACGTAAAGTGCAATTAGTATGCATTACATCCGTATTAGAGGTATTTCGCTTCAAAGTTTGATATAGACGCTGTAAAATAATTTCTATCTTCTACACTTGCCCATTAGTTTACTGCTTCAAGAAGCTTGAGTAATCTTTAGCAGTGTAAATGGACCAAGCAGACGTAGAATACGCTTTTCGTAAACTGAAATGAAATATATGTTGATGATAAAATACATAGGAGGTCACCAAACGCACTGCATTTACGAAAATACATCAATTTCTGTCTACAACGAAATTACATTTACATAACACTTTTACGATATTTTTTGTCACACTATGCTGCAGATGGAGAAACGTATATGACAACATATATGCAATAGTTTTGCACCACTAGTTGTGTTATCAACTTGCGTTTCCATTGTTTTTGAGGCTACTATAAATATTTGTTCGGATTTTACTTGCATTTGTATTCAATGTTGGCGATTCGTGGTCCAAGTCACATGGCTTGGAGTATAGATAGGAGGAGGAGGGGAATGCCGTGATTGCGAAGACTGGAGCAGTGAGTGAGCAGGTCGACGTCGGTCGCTGGGGACTTGGGAAGGCAGAGGTTTGGGAAGGCGACGCGGCGTTTGTTCGTTCGCTGTTTGACGATCATTCGCAGAGGTCGTAACCAGTCAACTTGTTACTTTTGTTTTCTTTCCGCCATTGAGGAGCTCGCTTTCAAACGTGGCTCGTTTGCACAGTCCCATTGTCTGCGCTAAAGCACACAGAATTTTACGGTAAGTATTACGGTAAAATGACAGCGAAATAATTTCTTCTGCGTGTTTGAACAGTTACAAAGACGTCACCCATCGACTTTGAATAGGAAAGAGTTAATCTATGATAAATAGAAACTACTGTGTCACAATTCACATCTAGTTTTGGTCGCAAACCCAGATAAAAATAAACTGCGATGAGATGAATCCCAACTTTTTGCAACGACGTAAACTTTGGCGGTCTGTTATATTCACAATTATGTTTTGTTTTTATTTCTAGTCATAGTACTTATAAAAAATGGCAAAATATGCTTGATTATATTTTTAGAGATAAATTACTCTTTAGAGGGGTTTAAATACCGGCTGTTTTCATCAATGTCTTACATTAAAGTCTTCACTATAGTGAGTTTCAATACTAAACTTCTTCACACATTTTGAAGAAATTTGAACAACCTTTTGAGATCTTTTCAAAAATATACTTTAATCTTTATTTCAAGATTAAAGAGAATGAATTTCTTGTGTATTTCCCTCCACAAAAAGCTCATCCAAGAGATTCCTGCATATCGTCATAAAATCTTCCCCATGAAATGTTTTCAGCAAAATAGGTATTGTATTTGCAGTTTAATTTAAAATTGATGGTATTGTCTCGCTAAGCTCAAACCATCTCTTTCTTCTATTTGATTTCCATCAATAACGCAAAAAACCTTGCCTTCTTTTTTGTACATGAAATTCGAATCCGCCAACCACGAGAAGAGACATAAAAGAACACATAGAAAAGAGCGGAAGTTTGGCATACCTGTACCTTTCATGTGACTCCATATCGTCAGTTTCTATGGTAGCTCAATGACTAGCATGCATGATGTTCACTGAGACACACTTCGGGTTCAATTCCCGGAGAGGACAGTAAAAGAAATGTAGCTTTTCCCTTCAAAGTGTCCCAGTTCACGTTGCTGTGACAGTTTAAAAGCGAATCTCCCTTTCTTCTATGCATCTCCAAACCTAACCTAACTCGTCCACGTGGGTCAATATGGTCTATCGAATGTTAATGAGATTGGCGTTGTCCGTCGGACGTTGTCTAAGGGTTCTTCTGCATGTTGTGAAGGAAGAATACAGAACACGTAGTTTTCAGTATTAAAAAAATTACAAGGAATTGCATTTGCAGAAAATTGATGGTATTGTCAGGCAAAGCTCAAACCATCTCTCCCTCTTTTCCATATGTAACTCGTAGATACTTGTGTCTACTACGATCATATTAAGACTATATTCTACCGAGGTGAGAATGTGGGTCTCATCTCGGCATTTACCCCAAAGCAATCGAGGAAATCCCAGCATGACGACTAAATACCTAACGCACATGCGCTATGTGCAAAGAATTTTGCAATAATTATTGTAATTAGTTACTTACGTCTATTAATTTTATTTAGAAATTGTTTTAAAAATTGCCAATGAAGTAGAATAAGAAATTAATATAGTTTAAATTTAGAAAAAAGAAATTCAGTAAAATTCGAAACACGATTATTTCAGTAGGTAATAATTCAGTAATTATACTCTGGCGTGAATATATTACAAATATTAAAATGTGACAACTATAAATTCAATTCTGTATACAACATCACTTTACAGCCGCATGGCAGCCATCAAACTTCACTATATCGTCCTTACGCGTTATCTTTAATTCTACCAACATCGAACCTCGACATACAATTACCAGAAATAATAAATTGTGTTTATTTTTAATTGTGAAGTATAATTGAAACAGTTGAGATAATTAGAAAAGCAAATTAGAAAATATAGAGATAACATTTTATAATATGAGTAAATCAAATTTCTAATTAATAAAATGATTGTAGTGATTTTCTGTATAACGTTGAGAGCAATAGCTTACCAGGAACATGTAACTGAATATCTTCAGAAAACGCAATTATTTGTGTGAAATTATTTAAGTAGTTACATTTTGTGGTTAGAAACGGAAGGAGTCTAGGAATTTTGTAATATCTTTAAATTATAATGACAGATGAGCTGAATTTCGAGTAGCGGTCAGCCAGGGCCTTCTTATATTGAAGTTAAAATAGGTTTAACTTTGACAGGTATTAGTTTAGTCAACTTAATTGAATTTAACTTCAGACTAAGGATCTATATAGATAGGTATATAGGTAGATAAAATGATTTCCTATATCCAAGAATATAAGATTTAAGCGGTTCAAATGGATACGTGGCTAGGAGACACACAAATGAAAAAAGGTCGCATCCGAAAGTGAACGGCTGCTCTTTTGCATTACATTTATTCTTAAAGATAGTGTGATGTAATGTATGAACCTTCCCTAATAGAAAACTTAAAATTTCCTGTGACCGATAAAGTAAATCTTGAGCACCCGGAAACGAATTAAAGACTTGTTTAAACTTTGGTTCCGGAATATTTGTTGCATTTGTTTTTAAGTATGAAAATAGTATTAAGTTAGCATCCTTCAGATGGCGAGTGAACATATTGCCAACCGTGTCCCTTAGTTTGTTTGTTGTTTACGTATTTATCATTGAGATATTGGTATCACTGGGAGCTGAACAAGGAATATTTACGCAAATGTGAATGAGGTGAATCATAGATACCATTTGTAAATACATGAATGAAATTTCCATGTTTTGCCATGGTACCAACTTTATACCATGCTGTTGAAAACATGTTATGAAACAAATATAGTTGTTACCACGGCAAAACGTGGAAATTTCATTAAAGTATTTACGCAAGCAATTAAAACCCTGACACGAGGGAACTCATCCACTTTTTGATAAAATTATAATTTCATAGTTAAATTTAAAGACAGGAATGAGTGTTTTCATGATGAGTCCTACACTGATTTCTGAGAGGCTGCAAATAAATAAATAAATTTATTGTCAAAAGAGCAGTTACAAACTGCGTATGACCACGTGGAGGTCAATAAACTAATTTACTCTCCGGAAGCAAGCAAGGGACGTATTCCATCAATTCCGATCAAGGGCCCTAAGGTAGAGGCGGATTGAAAAATTAAAACAAACATTTCTTGATAAGATAAAAAGTTTCTAAAGAATAAAATATTTTTTGAAATTGTTATAAATTATTTTAAATGTACCACACCAATGGAGTGACAAAGTACAAGACGGATTTAACTTTTGTTAAAATCAATGAATTCTTTTGCATTGTAGAATCACTGGTGCAGGAGTCTGTCTCTCTATCTTTATGTAGTCTTCACAAAATATTTTATGATCGTTTCAGTAGAATTGAGTAAGAAAGCGGATTGTCTCGCTTTATCTTACGCCAACAAAAATATGTCTTAAGGGGTCGCAGCGGAGGGAGGGTCGTCAGGAAGGAAGCGGGAGGGGAAGGCGACGAGGGGAGATAAGAGAATAAGAATGAATTGGAGGAATAGAGGGTGATGAGGCCTGTAAAGTGATGTAACATTTCTTAAGTATTTTTTATGTAACTTTCCTTACGTGTCACTTCAATTTGTGTAATTTCGTGTTTAGAAATATGTGTTCGGTACGAAGCCGCCATCCTAATTAAGATGTTTCTGGATTTCCCTCGATTGCTCAAGGTNTAAGACAATCAGTATTTTTTTTTTCTATTTCACTCCACTTTCACTTAGTCTTATTATTTTTTAATAATTTTTATTTCATAATTTTATTGATAAATTAATAAAATTGATAAATCAATAAAATTATGAAATAAAGTCTTTTTATTATTATTATTATTATTTCCATGAACTTTTTCACAACTTGTTATTGGATTCAGGTGAGGTGCGGGGTACACGAAGCATCACAATATCATTATCATGCAATATCACAATTAAAAATCTTCTATTCTACTGGTGTTAAGGATGACTGTTTTTTGTAAAGTTAGAAATATGATTTTTGGGTGATGAAGTCGATGCAGACTGTGAGGGATGATTCCAGTATTATTATTATTATTAATATTATTATTATTATTATTATTATTATTATTGAAGTGTTTGGAAACGACACTGACGGATCCGAAGAAGGGGGAAGAATGAGTGGCGAAGAACGTTCTGGTAACGAGCCAGAGGATACGACTTGGTCCTCATGTCCTCAAACGCCAATTGTGACGCGACTGGGAGCGAAACCTTCAAGGAGAAGAGAATTTTTTATTCTGTTCTCTGGATGATCTCCAACACGAAACAGATGAAGCGGATGAAGCGTGATTTAAATGTTTTAGATGGAAGGAGATACGGTCATATAATACAATTCGAACTGAAAACTTGAAAATGTATTTTTCCTTTTAGTTTTACGTATAGGATCTTTACTCATGTTACTATACTCAGAGACAAAAATGTGACCCAAAGAAAATAAAATCATTAACGTTAGTCACTGCGTTTCTTAGTTTATTGTTCTTTACATGATCATAGTCTGTTTGAAACTAAAAATTATTAATGCATTTATTTATTTATTGGCTTGATGTTGGAACACAGTGCAATCAACGCTTTTACTTCATCTTAATCATCCGTGAGAGTAATGATAATTGTACCTCGCGTTATGTTGGCAGAACATCCGTATTTTTGAAAACTTTAATCCATCGCCAGCCTCTGACACCAAATCAATACGAATATTACCTAGAATCATGGTCGGTTGAGTTATTAACATGTATTTCTTTACAGCAAAAAGTCTATGTTGTGACTACTATTAATATTTATTTCGGTATTACATTCGAAGAAGTTGATAATTCCTATTAGGCGGCCGTTTTGCATTAGTTTTGGTAAAGTTACGTGTCTTTGAGTATTACTGGAAGCAATACTGCGTCTTATCTCCTTCACTTGGTGATATTATCAAAGTCACCTTAAAATTTATCATTCTTATAACATTCATAGAACAGAGAGCGACAAACAAACGTGTTTTGGGTAATCAAGGTTTGTCAAATCTCGAAAACGAGGTTTTCAAATTAAATTGGTACGTCCGTCCGTGAAACATTCCTGAAAATGTTTAAACTACTATTTTCTTGTGATAAATCTCGGTGAGGTGAAAATGTCCACAAACTGGGAATCGAACCCGGGACTCCAGCTTTGATCGCAGATATATTAACCACTACACCACCTGTTCACCTTCCACAACTGTAAACCATTTCCACCCAGACCTAAACCCCGGAAGATCTGAGACACTTCCCGAGATATTAGATGAGTGAACCAGAACTTCTTCAAGTCTATATACACGCTTTAGTCCTTGAGATACAATTTTGACTAAGTACAGTTGTCAATCCATCATCCCGGATCACTTTCAATGGTTGTTAACTAGCGTATAAAGGCTTGAACTGATAAGACAATAACACCAATATTGAAACTTCATTTTCTTCTGAACGTTCACATAGGAATTTAAAACTTATACCCCCCAGGGGGCTTACATCTAGTAAGTACGTGTTTGGCGAACACGGGGCCCCGAGCTGAGTCTGGCATTGCTTCCACTTACTTGTGCTATGCTCCTTCCTTTCTCTTTCCTGACCTCCCTTGGTCACCTCTTGTTCTTTCGATCCCGACGCTATCAGAGCTATCAGGGTATCTTTCATTTTCCCCATTATTCTCTTTCTTCTTCTTCTTTCTTCTTTCCCCCTCAGGTAGCTCAGTTTCGAGTGAGTATGGGCTTGGCAAACCCACGGTTCCGAGCTGGGGACTGGTATTGCGCCACCAGTCCTCGGACACCGTTAACTTTGGACATGCTTCAGCGACCACCATTGGCGCGATGGTGGAAAGTTGCGTGTTGCAAAGGGCGGAGATCTTGCCTTCGTTGGCCGGGTCGCGAGGAAGGAATAAACCTCTATAAAAAACCCTCAACCTCAAGGTGTCTTACGCGCCGATGAGGTGAATGGGTGTTGAGGACAAACACTCACTAGCGGACAACCTCTGGGGCAACAGTCGCACCTCAGTTGAGCAAGGCTTAGTGACGTGATGCGGGGGCTCCACGTCATCGGACATTTATTTCCCCCGAACTCGTGGGACAAAATGAAAGATTCTTGCTTTCCCCTGCCTTGTGGAGTGGGCGAGCCGCAGGGTAAGTACCACGCCTCAGGGTCTTCGAAGCGGCCGAGGGTTGACATCCCTCCCACTTCAGAAAAGAATGAACAGTTAAAGAGCATTACTTACGAGAATGTTTTTGTCATTATGAACTGTATAGACGGGACACTTGAAAAAGTGTTCCCGTTCTATATTTATAAAGGTTTACGAGGTCTCGTTGGTTCTCTGAAGACTATTAAAAGGTTAAGAAACGGTACAATGCTGCTTGAGACAAACACAAGCAAGCAAGCAAGCGTTGAAACTACTTGATTGTACTAAGCTTGGCGAGTTCCCTGTAAAGTGCGAACTCCATGCTGCACTTAATCGCAGCAAGGGAGTCCTAAGTTGCAGGGACATTATGGAAATGGCAACAGACGATCTTGTTGCAGAATGGAACGCTGACCATGTAGTTGAGGTCAGTCAGATCATGAGGAAGGTAAATGGTGTTCTGGAGAAGACCAGTTCCTTCATAGTGACATTTGACTGTCCTAAACTAACAAAGAATCTGAAGGCTGGATGGCTGAACCTGCCGGTCCGTCCCTTTATTCCGAATCCTCTGCGCTGTTTCAAGTGTCAGAGGTTTGGACACACGACATCATCGTGTAAGGGACGTGATACCTGTGGAAAGTGCGGAAAGGAGGCACACGAACACTGCGTCTCATGCCCAGGGCCTGAAAAGTGCATTAATTGCACAGGCAGTCACCCGGTATGGAGCAGGGAGTGTGTCGCCTTTCTCGAAGAAAAGAAAGTGCAGGAAATAAAAACTACGGAGAAGATCCCGTACGGTGAAGCGCGGAAGAAATACAGGGCTTTACACCCTGTATTTTCTACTAGTTACTCCACCGCAGCCAAGACTCCAAAACAGATGAAGAACGTATCTGTTCAGGCCGATTTCACTGACGTGTCTACGACAACGTCGTGCACATGTCAGTGCAAATGCGGAAAGAAAGATTCTTCAGTCGTTCCTGTTAAGTCACAACCACCAACAACAGCGCCTACAAAGAAACCATCTAATCCAAGAAAAACATCAAGTAGTATTAAACTTACCACCGTAACCACAAAGCCACAGACAAAGACAAAACATGGTTCTACGGCTAAACCCGTGAACCTTGTTGAATCTTTAAAAACATCGAAAACACCTTCCAAGAAATCGCAGAGACGTAAAAAGAACGTCTCTGTACTTTCTTCCTCCGAGTCAGAATGTGTAATTTCCGATGGTGAACCGGAAATACTCATTCACGAACCTGACCCCGGAGGCTCCAAAGAGTAATGGCTTCCATACTTCAGTGGAACCTTAATGGCTATAGAACTCAACGTGAAGAGTTACAACTCTTAGCGCGTCGTAATCCGATATGTATCTGCCTACAAGAGACACACCTTTCACCAGAACACTCACCCTCTCTGCGAGGATACAGCAGCTTCAGATATGACGACACCACGGGAGATCGAGCAAGAGGTGGAGTTGCCGTGTTTGTTAGAAACACTATCCTCTGCTCGCCTGTTCTCCTACAAACACACATCCAGGCTATAGCAGTCAAAATTCATAGTGAACCATCTATGACCGTGTGTTCTATATATCTTCCTCCGACACGAGATTTTTCGGAGACCTCCCTCAGAGATTTAATTCATCAGCTCCCTCGACCATTCCTCCTTGGAGATTTCAACGCCCACAGTGTACTGTGGGGCTCGTCGAGCGATTGCCCCAGGGGCCGACTGCTGAATTGTCTCTTTGAGGGAGAAGATTTATGTCTACTGAACACCGGGGAGATGACCCACTTCGCATTTGGCACGGGGTCATGGACTGCTATAGACCTATCAGTTTGCTCTCCTGAAGTTGCTGATATCTTTCAATGGAGGGTAGAAGATGATCTGCATGGTAGCGACCATCATCCTATCTGGTTGTCCTTGCAGGAACGTGCGACTATTCCCGAAAGCAAGCCACAGAAATGGATTCTCAGTAAGGCTAATTGGACACAGTACCGTTCTCTGTCTGTCGTCAGAGAAACGGGTAGTGTCCAAGAGAGGGTCGACCATCTGACCCAGGTGATTCATCACGCCGCTGAAGAATCCATTCCGAAAACATCTATTTTTCCGCGAAGACCTCATGTCCCCTGGTGGAACGACGCATGTCGCTCCGCCATTCGGGCAAGACGAAGAGCATTGCGGAGATTTAAGGCTAGTCCATCTCCGGAAAACCTCGCCGCATATCGGATTGCTAGAGCAAAAGCGCGCAGAACTATCAAAGAATCCAGATCCACCTCCTGGAAAGAGTTTCTAAGCACCATTAAGAGAACAACATCGTCCACTAAAGTATGGGAGTCAATCCGAAAGATATCTGGAAGGTATTCTCGAGTCCCAATATCTGGACTCAATTATCAGGGTCGGGTTCTCACCAACAACAGAGAAATGGCAACAGCAATGGCTGAATATTTTGCTGACCTAACATTTACAGCAAACTGCGATCCTGATTTCGCGAGAAAAAGGGAAACAGCAGAGAGCACATCTTTTGACTTTCGTTCCACCAACTGGAAACCCTACAACTCTTCCTTCTCTATGTGGGAACGTGAATCACCTTTAGCGACAGCCCACAACACTGCTCCTGGCCCTGATTCAATTTATTATGAAATGCTGAGACAACAGAGTCTTGAGTCGAAAGAATACCTTCTGGATATCTTTAATCTTTCATGGTCCGAGGGAGTATTCCCTAATTCCTGGAAGGAAGCAACGCTTATCCCTTTATTAAAACCAGGTAAGGACAAAACGAACATTAGTAGTTATCGAAGCATTGCCTTGACGAGTTGTGTTGGTAAAACTCTGGAGAGAATTATCAACCGACGTGTCGTCTGGTATCTTGAACGGCATGACTTGCTGAGTCGATCTCATTGCGGTTTCAGGAAGTTCCATTCCTCCCTGGACAACTTACTTCTCCTGGAAATAGCAATTCAAGATGCTTTCGTCCGAAGACAACATCTCATCGGAATATTATTTGACATCGAGAAGGCTTACGATACTACTTGGCGTCATGGCATTTTACAACAACTCTATGCCTGGGGATTTAGAGGACGTCTTCAAATATAGAAATCTCTTAGATTGCGGTGAACCTCACCACCAGATAACAGATTAATTATGTTATTGTGAATGAAAATGGGTGACGGGACCGGGGTTCGAACCCGGGACCTTGAGCTCAGCGCGCTTTTCTCCTTCTTTTCTGTAATATGAAAATTATAATTTTTAGATTTTTTATAGTATAATGTATTGGGCAACTGTTTTCTTTTCTCTCATCTTTGTGTTTAGATATTTGTTGAATTCAGGATGGTTTTTAGCGGGTAAGGTCGAGATATTCGGCGAGTCCCACACACAGGGAAGAGTCATTACGGTTCTTCTTTACGGTGCGAAACTGCATTTTCCCCCACTTGCATGGGCTCTAATGACCTCGATGTTGACGAGCCTTTAAAACATCACAATTTAAAAATCTACTGACTATTTTACAGATGTTAAGAATGGCTACTTTTTGCAAAGTTAAAACTATGTTTTTTGGGAGATGAAGCGGATCGACGCTCAGTTTGCAGACTGTGAGGTATGACACCACTGGTGAACATATATACACACTCCATATTCCATAAGCGAAGAATTTCTGTTTTCAAATCTTTATATTTTTGAATTTTTTCATTGTAAGTAGTTTGTGGATTGTGTTTGTTATTATTAGTATTATTAATATTATTATGACTTAAAGAGAACTACCCTCCGATATGTTAATCTTGTTCGGAGATTTGTAAAATGGTTGTTCTTATTGACTACAGAATTATATATCTGAATATTTGAAAATCACATGGGTTCTTCAAAGTACGTGTGTTCTACAATATTCTTGACAGTGTCAGTATGTATGTGGGCGTGAAGTGGAGGGGCTATGTATAGAGATGACTATCAAAGTCTGTGCCCTGACACCCAGGTCATATGACAATACACAAGCTAACCACGAAGGTGCACACAATGCAACCTGGACATTACGTGAGTGTACAGAATTCGACGTAACTTGTTTGAAGAGCTGATTGGATTCGCCATTATACATCCATTTCTGGAGCAGCTCACTGGGGAGTCTTATACCGTCCAAACACAATTAACACCATGATGTTGTCGTAGAAAAATAAAATATTATTTTGGCTAATTATTTGTTAGTTGTAATTATTATCACTTTTTAAAACTCTGAGATGAATTATTTCTTTAAATATTTGTTTCTTTTATTTTCCTGAGTCTCTTTTACCGTAGTTTCATTGAAGATAGAAATTAAACAGTTAATATATAATTAGTGTTTTTTATCGCTGTACCAATGGAAATTTCTAGGCGTCGCCCGACGTGTGAAAGGAACGTAAAACAATAATTATTAACATTACAAATTTAAAAAGCCCACCAATAAGATGATGAACATTCGAAGAAACTTTTTTCCTGGGAATTGATTTCGTATTGTGGGTATTAAAATACATGTCAGAAGGTTAACCCTAATATTTTAAATTCATTTGATAGGTTTCCGTATATTTCTACTTTTCTGTTATTAAATCAAATACCAGGAAGAAAAACTACAAATATACAAAAACAGTTTTCAGTATCGCATGCTAATATGTCCGTACTTACGAATTATTTTAAAACCCAGGTAGAAAATTACTTTACAGAGAATGCTTAATCAACAAAGAACACTGTTAAAACCTCTTATTTCTTTGGTTTTCATTTCAGTTTTAGGTTCTGCACTTGAAAACAATGTTCATCACGTCCTATATATATTTTCGCTTCTGCTATCAGGTCACGTAGATTATACGTTCAGTGGAATGACCTTTCTGCCTCACATAACCTCACAATTGAACTGTGGCGGATAAGCTTCATAGTCAACAGTCGTAATAATAATAATAATAATAATAAATTTATTGTCAAAAAACAGTACAAACTGCGTATGACCACGTGGAGGGAAAAAAAAACAACTAATTTACTCTCCGGAAGCAAGCAAGGGACCATCCCATCAATTCCGATCAAGGGCCCTAAGGCAGAGGCGGATTCAAAAAATTCAGCAAAAATTCCTAGATAAGATAAAAAGTTAGCTGCGAGTTATAATACTAATAGAATGTCAATATGTTTGTAATTTTAAGCAA
>NNCF01128097.1:551581-565708 GCA_002313205.1 Laupala kohalensis | reverse complement strand
TGCCGGGAATTTTCTTTTACTCGTTCGACCGACGAACCCACTCAGCGGAATCTGGGAGGTCGAATCTTTGCTTCCGCCACAAGATACAACTGCGGCAGCGCGGTTGCACCATGTCATTAAAGCGCTTAGAAAATCAAAACCATTCGTCCAACCTTTACGATTTAAAGATTTTTTTTGTCATTCTTAATTGCACAAAAGAAAGAACCCATTTAATTTGATGGAAATCGATTTTTTACTTTTTAAATTCTCACTTAAATTGAAGAATGTGAACACTTCTATTTTTCATAACGTTTTTTTTTCGATCATTTAAATTAACTTTGATTGATAGACATTAGATGCTGTCGCGGACCTTTTTTGGTAGAACTCTTCGAAGCGAACAATATTGCGCCACTTATAGTTGTCATCTATCTCTAACCGTTTAGGCAGCGTAAATGAATATGGCCTATTTTTCAATCCGATATCATCGACATTTATCTTCAAGTTCATTTTTTATCTATCTTTCCACACATTTGAAAAATAAAATTCAGCCTATGTTCGTCCTGGACATCTTAACTATCTTCTTGATAAAATTCATCACGATCTGTTTTGTGGTTTAGTCGTGATTAAGTAACAAACAGACAGATAGGCTTTCGCATTACGCATTTATATATGAAATAAATTAAATAAATTTATTGTCAAAAACGCTGTACAAACTGCAATGTATGACCACGTGGAGGACAATAAACTAATTTATTCTCCGGAAGCAAGCAAGGGACCATCCCATCAATTCCGATCAAGGGCCCTAAGGCAGAGGCGGATTCAATAATTTCAGCAAAAGTTCCTAGATAAGATAAAAAGTTAGCTGCGAGTTATAATACTAATAGAATATCAACATGTTTGTAATTTAATATAAAAAAGTATTTTACATGTACGAATTATTATCGAACTAAAGATTATTCTGAGTGGAGTGTTTACAAATCATAAGAATTGAAATAACACTAAATTCACGATTTCTTGTTTCAATAAACACGCCCCTAGACAAAGTTGAGAGAACCTGTATGATAAATCCGCCTCTACCCGAAGGAAAATCGGAGCAAAACCCAGGCCAGGATGGGGATATAGAATTAATGTACACAACCGTGCCAAAGTTGAGTACACATACTTCTAAATTAATATGAGTCGTTAGACTCAACACAATCATCCAAGAAAATAGTTTTTGAAATTGTTAAAAGGTATTTTAAAAGTACTACAGCAATGGCGTGATAAAGTACTAGACGGATTTAACTTTTATTAAAATCAATAAATTCTTTTACATTGTAGAAGCACTGGTGCAGAAGGGAACTTGCAGGTATTGGAAGTATGGATTAACCAGAATAGTTTTGCCCTTTTCGTTTCGGGGCGTGTTGTGTAAACACGGATTGGCGTACTTCCCTCCCGGAAGAGCCGAGCAGGAATTGACTGTGGAGGGTGGAGTAATTGGGGCCGACAAGCGTGCGCTCTGTGTATCGAGGTCATTGGCTACAGCGCAGAACAATTGTCCCTCAGGGTTAGTTTCCCTCTCAAACACGTCGGGATTTGCTCGTTGCAGAACATTGTTAAAATAAATAGAGCGCGATACTTTTGTGAAGTAATCTCATTGAAATAACCCACATCCATTGTTTGCCACCGCGTCCATTCCCGTTCGAATCTAAATACACCATTTCCACTTCCGATAATTGTAATAATTAATTTATTGTAAAAAATAGCGTGTGACCACGTGGAGGATAATACACTAATTTACTCTCCGGAAGCAAGCAAGGGACCATCCCATCAATTCCGATCAAGGGCCGTAAGGCAGAGGCGGATTCAAAATTTCAGCACACTCTTTACAGAAGAGTAAAAATTAGCAATAGAATATGAACAAATTTGTATTTAACACAAACACACGAGCACGTATTATTATTATTATTAAACTATATTATTATTATTATTTGTAAGGTGTTGTTAATAAATCGTAACTATTAAATAATATTAAATTCGAGATTCACTATTATCTCAATGTATCTTGACCAGAGCCCAGAGAACCTGTATAAAAAATCCGCCTCTATCCGAACAGGGGAGTATTGTATCCATTAGAGCAGGAAAATATATTTACTTTCTATTTTTACTTTCAAATTACGCAGAATGTGTTGGGAAAGTATTGCAATCGGTCGAAAAAATAATTTTATGATCTCTTCGGATCTTTGCGAATTGGCTAAAGGAGAGACTATTTTCAAAATTTGGTGATGATATCCAATGTCGTATGTGTGTATGTTAAGAACTTTGTTCCCCCGATAACTCGCTATCAAATTGATGTATCGAAACCAAACTGGAGATTTGACTTCGAATGCGTTGGGAATAGAAGAAGCCTATTTCTGAACAGAAGCTCATTCGGAGTTCATTGACACACCGCGCTTTACTTCGGTTTTCCTAATTTTAAAAATGTTGAAAATATGCTTAGAAGCATTTTGATTCCTGTACGTCACACCGTTTTTGAGATACAGCGAAAATTTCTTTTTCTTTTTATTCTATCTGAATTTGAAAATCTATATTCTCAAATAGAATTTCGCTTCGCACACAGAACGGCGCCTCCTCAACTTACCGAAGCTCGCGGGGAAATTCTCGTGACATTTTCAAGTGATGGGGCCGAAACGGGATGGGGTTTAGACAAATATTATTGGGACATATTTATTTATTTCCAACACAAAATTTTTATTATCATTCTCTAATGTATATCAATTCAAGCTGTAAAAATGAATTAGTATATTTCTTTATTTTCAAAAAATATTTTAAATACCTAGTATAAGAATTTTGTTTTCGTATTGTAATGCTTGAGTTGGTAATGCCGAAGACAATTCTCGATTTTCTGTCATCGAACATGCCACATAAAATATTAATTCTGACAGCATAGTTTTGTGGCACAAAGTTGTGCCCTCAAAGTTTGATGAATTTTTTTTTAGTAAAATGTACTTGACTCGCGGACCGTAAAATCTAGTTTCCTTCTATGCCGCTTGTTGCGCTGCGCTGATCTAGAACTGTGAGAGGATACGTGAACCTCCATCTTTAATTTCATTCTTGCATCTGTTTAGTTTCGAAAGTAAGTTTTGTCTTCCCTCTTACGCAAAGAAAACACATTTCAATTTTACTTTACGTTACGGTGCGAAAATTACTTTTTGTTATTCCTTAATTACTTCCTGTTTGAGGGTCCCATAAAATAGGTGGGAGTGATTCTGAAGTACAATGGGGAAAGAACTTAAAGTTAGGAGAGAATAGCGACGAGCCGAGAATCGAACCCGGGATTCCTACATTGATCGCAGGGGTGTTAACCATTACACCACCCGTTCACCTTCCACAACTGTACACAATTTCCACCCCCGAAAGACCTGAGACACATCCCCACACAGGAGAGAAGTGAACCCAGGAGGCACAACATGCTGTGTGTCCGTAAGTACCAGTTTCACTAGTACCTGCTGTTAACGTTTAGGTCTGGGTGGAAGTGGTGTACAGTTGTGGAAGGCGAACGGGTGGTGTAGTGGTTAACACCTCTGCGATCAATGCAGTCGTCTCGGGTTCGATTCCTGGCCCTTCGCCATTTTCACCTTACTGAAAGTTGTCACATATCTTCTCCACGTGTGGAAAAGGTACACGGAAGAAATATATTAATAAGAACTCTTATATTGGCTAGTTACATTTACTGTACTAAGTAAATTCTGAAGAGAATCAATCCTTTTCCCATTTCACATTCTATTTATGCTATATAATTAATTTTTTAATCAACAAATAGTCAAAATATTTCACCTCCTCTCTGATTTTAGTGTTTTCCCTTACATACTTTAATATATTGCATTAGTTGAAATGTTTGAGTGTTAAAATACGTTGAATCACTTGTCTTATCTCTTGAATGAACTTGAACTTAATCAACCAGAAAATTACAAACACAAATACAATTACGACGATTTGTATTCCTGCAGAGGTAAACAAAGTTACATTCATGTATTTAATTGAAGCGTGACGCTCACATTAGTTTGTGAAAATCTCTAAAAAATATGTATCTTGGCGACAATGTGGTTCTCAATGTATTCGACAAAACGTGCTCTTTTCTTATGTAATAGTTTTCGAAGTAACTGAAACATTCTGTTGGAGGTTCAATTGTTTGTCGGTTATTGTGCTCTGCGTGGTCTTACGCAGCAGTTCGTAAATGCATTTTTGACGGTAAAAATATCATTATTATTATTATTATTATTATTATAAATATTATTATTATTATTATTATCATTATATAACTTCCTTTACAAGATACAATTCGTTGCGGTGTACCTATCACAAAC
Source organism: Laupala kohalensis (assembly GCA_002313205.1). Lineage (NCBI taxonomy): Eukaryota > Metazoa > Arthropoda > Insecta > Orthoptera > Trigonidiidae > Laupala > Laupala kohalensis. The sequence continues at coordinate 561,383 of NNCF01128097.1, read as the reverse complement.
TGTATAATAACGTAAGTATGAACTTAAATATACTCTACAACAGTGGCTTTGAGTTATAGATAATGTTCTTCTTAAATTTTGAATTTTAGTTCCAATAACAATTTCTTTTTTTTACTTTCCAATTACAGATAGTGTGTAAGGAAAGGAAAAAAGTTTTTGAGATCATTTTTTGTAAAAATTTGTACATTGATTACGAAAGTCATATTACCATTTCGTGAGTCATTCGAGTGAATTTCGATCACCCGTATATTATATATTATTCGTCCATAAAAGGTAGTAAATATTTCATTATTTATTTAATCTAAATCCAAACTCTCCTTGACCTTATGAAAGGTCTGCCTCTATGAAAGATCCCTGGTTCCTGGAGTAGATGGACTTTCCGTCATTTCGTATTGTGTCGAAAGGGTGGTGATGGTGGCCTGGTCCTCCCCTCCGCAATTGGGGTTCTGCTGTCGCGCACCGCTGCCTCTAACCCCTCACCCTCATCAACCCTCTTCGACACCCCTTCAACCCTCCAGTGGTCTCTCGCTCGCTGTCTGACTGCCACGAAACTAATAAGCATAATTAAGCAATCCCCACCGTAACGGCTTCCGTCGCCAGCATCTCCACCAATCAACCTAATGTCTCTCTCCAGTACTTGCAGCTACTCTCAAGAATGGGTCACTCGAAATAACGCAGCTTCCACGAACCAATTAGCTTCACTCGAAACTTGTATGAGCTCTTTCCATCGCTTTCTTTCTCGCAAACGAAGGTAATTAATATTAATTTAATTAGGTGTGGGTGAGAATGTACACTTGTGGTGTAGTGGTTAACACCCCTGCGATTAAAACCAGGGGTCCCGGGTTCGATTCCCGGATCGACGGCATTTTCACCTGACCGAATATTATCGCATATCATCTCCATGTGTAGGAAACACGGAGGAAGTATATGCATTAATTTAATTTTATCTTTTGTAAAGGTATAGAATTGCATGTGCATTTACAGTAGCGGATTTGAACTCTCAACAGATAAAGGTATACTTTGCCACTTTAATCTATTAATAAATTTGGTTACTAATTAATAGTGTTAATTGTTTTTTATTTATTTGATGAGTTGATGTATTTTATTTAAAAGATAATGTTTATAAAATTTGTGTTGGAAAACAGATCCCTCTCCTTGACTACGGACTGGATCCGCCTCTATGCACTCATATAAGGATGATATTAACATTTATCGTAGTGCTTAAAATTATATTGGATTTAAAAATATATTGGACCAGCATACGTAGCTAACTATTTTTATTCCAATCTTGGGAATGTGCAGAATTCTTAAATTCGCCTCTGCCTTAGGGCCCTTGATCGGTACGCGTGGGATGATCTCTTGCTTTTGCTTCGCGAGAGTAAATTATTGTCCACCGCGTGGTCATATACATTTTGCACCGGCTTTTTATTTTATTACGAAGTTTATTATTATTCTACCCGACGAATCAAAAAAATTTGACCACAAAATACTCATCGTATTGATGAAAATTCTGTTGGATATTTTAGGTATCAGATAAATTATTCTTTTCGTTTTTGTGAATTAATAATGTTGAATTTTATACTAAATGGTCTTTAAATCAAAGTAGAACTATTATATACGACGTAAATTTTATTTTGGAATCAGGGCAGAAGTATTCATTTTTAGGACTCCAATTCTAGGTGTGGGTGGATATGGTGTACAGTTGCGGAAGGCGAACGAGTGGTGTGTTGGTTGGCGACCAAAGCAGAGGTCCCGGGTTGGATTCCAGACTCGTCGCCTTTTTCACCTGACCGAAAGTTATCACTCCAATTCTACTCTACAATTAGGAGGACTTAACCGGAGGTGACGTAGGAAGGAAGCATTTTTATCCGTCAGCGACGATCCTTGGGCGTCGAATTCTGGGAACAGTGATTGCGTGGTCATCGGAAGGATGCGTCGACCCGTCGCTGCTCCACTCGGACGCTCCTGTGCTTTACCATAGGACCACCGCACCACAGGNAGACAGAATCACATCTCCCCGCCCGCCTGCCTTCCTCAGTCGTCATTACTTACGCCATGGTCTCCAGCGATGTCGCGATTTGCGCTTCGGAGTTGGCTCTATTCCTGAGACGGCAGAGCGCACTCTGGGCAATGTGGGCAAATGTGTTTTTTTTAAAGAATTTTAGGCACGAATTTTAAAAGAATGACAAATTTCTTTTTCAAAAGTGGTGAAGTAACTACAATTTTGCAGATTTCGTTGCAGGCAATGCAAAAACAACAACAAAAAACTAGAGGTGCAAAACCATTACACTTTGTACTTTCTCGCAAACGTTTCTGCAGCGTAGATTGACAAAAGTATCATAAAAGTGTTATGTAAATGTAATTTCGTTGTAGACAGAAATTGACGTATTTTCGTATCTGCAGTGCGTATGCTGCCCTCCTATGTATTTTACCATTATCAGAGCTCTCATTTCAGTTTATAAAAAAGTGTATTCTACGTCTGCTCGGTCCATTTACACTGCTAAATATTGTTCAATGTTTCTTGAAACGGTAAACTAATGCGTTAGTGTGGCAGACAGAAATTATTTTACAGCGTCTACACAAAACTTTCATGCGAAATACCGCTAATGCGTAAGTAATGCATATTAATTGTGCTTTACCGACAGAAAATTTAAGCAAAATCGTTGGAGCCGTTTTTGAGAAACATTCAAAAGAGTACTTTGACCTTCATGTGATGTACCCTTTGTTTTCAAGTAAAAAATTAGAGCACGTGTATGGACAACGAGTAAATGGTACCGGAAATACGAAATATATGAAATAAATATATTCAACCGTTTACTCAGAATAACTGCGCACAGGGACTGCCGGACGGACGTTATGTTAAAAACCTCTTTTCGGGGTCTCAAAATGGATATTTCCGTCGAAATCTCGCTTTCGAATTGTATAACGATTACAAAACTTTCTATTTGAGACTACGTATATGAAGAAGTAAAAAGTATTCTGTTCAAAGTGTATTCACATTACGCTAGATGTACACAAAAAATTCTTTTACAGAAAATTAAATTGGTGATCATCTGCCAAAAGGTAAAAAAATACTTCCAGACGAAAGATTTTTTTTCAAAATGTTTTTTATATATTTGATCAACTGAACCTTGACTCACGTTAATTTGAGATTTTTGTGGAAACATTATTTCTTCATATTCCTTTATAGTTGGGTACTTAGCCCATCCAAAAATCATAACAAATGTTATATGAAATTACAGATTACTGTGTTCATTGTGATTCTGCACGACATTCCTATGTATGTTGTATATTATATAATTGAAAATATGCAATAACAATGGTTGGTGGAAAGGAGATATTAAATCAAATGACATGTCAGTTGCCACTATGTTGAAAGGTAAAAATATATTCTTGCATTTGGGCAACTACGCCAACGTTTCGACAGCGAACCTATCTTTCACGGGACATAGCTCATCATTAATACAATTCCATCATTAAACTACATCTCCATCTGCTTTGAATTTATTTGCTCGGTACAAACCGCGTCTTAGTAAATAAAACTACCAACGTTTCAGCCATCATCCTGTGTCTCTTCTTGAGGGGCTTTACGGCTCATGTCGACATCAAAGGTCATTGGAGCCCTAAAGTACTTGTACAGGTAGGGAAAATGCAGTTACGCACTAGGGAGAGCCAACATGACTCTCCCCGTGTGTGGGACTCGTCGAATGATTCAACCCTACCCACTAAAAACCCTCCTGATCCACAACACACCAAAACATATCTCACTACATACATCAAAACAAAAATTGAGAGGGCAAAAAATGATGGGAACACATAACATGAGGGAGGACAAAGAATAAGAGGGGACAGAAAATAAGGGGTAAGACAAAAATGAGAGGAATGAGGAAAATGAAAGATACGCTAGCCTTGATAGGGTCGGGATCGAAAAGAACAAGAGGTGACCAAGGGAGGATAGGAAAGAGAAAGGAAGGAGCATGGCACAAGTAAATGGAAGTAATGCCAGACTCAGCTCGGGGACCCGTGTTCGCCAAACACGTACTTACTAGATGTATGTCCCCTGGGGGCACATAGTTCTTTAATGCAAGTTTGTACTTAAAAATTTATTATACTTAAAAGTAAAAAATAATGTTCTGTAAAATTAAAGAATTTGACCAGAAAAGTTGATTGAAGAAATAGAATCAGAAACTTTTAAAAGTTTGATGCTTGTTTTATGAAATTTTTATAGTAATGTTAGTAATTATGATGCTTGACATTTAAGCTTTCAAAATTTTCTGCTTTTGTTCCTTTGATAATTTTTTTTTTAATTTTCAATATTACTGAACATAATTTCTTTGCTTTTTTATACAGCAATTTTAAAAATAATTTTGTTTTAAAAAAAGTTTATATTCTTTTCTACTTATGCGAAAAAGGATGTTAATTTTCCTCTTCCTTTCCCCCTCTATCTTGGATGTTCTTTTGTTACGACGCAACGAGACATACCGAATGAGGGATAAAGATAGCTGAAGCGAACATAACCTACAATTACTCACAGCGAGAGCAATTTGCGTCTTATCTTCTTCCTATATTCCACGTTCCAATTTTCCTCCGCTCCGAATTCGGACCGCAGAGAAAGTCAGCACAAATTTCATTTAATGTCTCATAATGGCATGCTGTCGCGTTGTGGAAAAATTAATTTTGGATAAGGAATAAAAGATCATAAAACCTTCGCACGATAATATTTCTACTCGAAATGTTATCGATCGTAATAATTTCTGGGGATAGGTTTTCTTGTATATAGTACAAACAAGTAAATAACAAAATTATGTCATTTCGCCTACGTTTCGACTATTTATTTTAGTCATCCTCAGGGATCAATGGAAAAAAAATTTACCTACCCACCCATTAACTTAACCACCTCCACTAACACTACCAACTGTTGAAGTAGGCTATGTTGCTAGAATTTAATCGGGTATTTCATTCATGATGATGCTATGTGCGCCATTTTGTGTGAAATGCTTGTGGTCACCATGAGAACGTGTGCGGTAAACATGTGACTGAGGGAACAAATATCTTTTCATGGAGCCCTCACGGCGACTTTAGTTAGCGATCGAGGCGTTGACGAAAATGACATAATTTTGTTGTTTATTTGTTGTCCTTCATGCAAGAAAATCAATCCCCAGAAAATATTTGTTTTCAACAAAATGTGAAACTAGTGAAATGCAAAACCATTGTGCATTGTGCTTTCTCGTGTACGTTTCCCCATCTGCAGAATAAAAGAGTGACCGAAAATATCGTAAAAGGGTGATACAAATGTAATTTCGTTGTAGACAGAAATTGATGTATTTTCGTATCTGCAGTGCGTTTGCTGTCCTCCTATGTATTTTATCATCATTTCTTGCATTTCAGTTTACGAAAAGTGTATTGTACGTCCGTTTGGCCCATTTACTCTGCTAAATATGAGTCAAACTTCTTGAAAGAGTAAACTAATGTGTAAGTGTAGAAGACAGAATTTATTTTACACCAAACTTTCAACCGAAATACCGCAAAAGCGGATGTAATGCACACTAATTCTACTTTACGCACAGAAAATTAAAGCGAAATCGTTGGATTCGTTTTTGAGAAACATTCAAAAGATTACTTTGCCTGTCCTGTGATGTGCCCTTCGTTTTATAGTAAAAAGAAAATTAGAGCAGGTGCATCGACAACAAGTAAATTCTACCTTAAATACGAAATATGAATTAAATATATTCATCCGTTTACTCATAATCGCTTCGCACAGACGGACGTTATACCAAAAACCTTTTTTTCTCAATCAGGGATGACCGAAATGGATATCTCGGGTACGAATTGTTTCACAATTACAAAACTTTTTTATACACTACGTATATGAGAAAGTAAACGGAACTTTCATCTCAAATTGTTTCAGCTTTCCTTCCCCGCTCAAGATCCTTTATAAAAAATATTTAAGTAACATGACATTCAGTTATTAATTTTTTTAAGTTTATTTATTGAATTGAATTCGGTCTGAAACAAATGCTAAATGAAAGAGTCGCTTATAAGGGCTGCGGGTTTACACAGGTGGTCACAGTGACATGGCAACGAGGCAACATGGCGCAGCCCGTGATCAAAGAGCGCGCACGAAAAGGCAACACCGATTTTTCAATGTGAATCGCTCTTTGGTGGAAAACACGCGAATAAAAAACGGGAAAAAGCGTTGACCAAATGATTTGAGCACCGTGCAATAATGGCTTTGGAGAGATGTCTGTTATTGTGTAAGTCAATTTCTATTGTTTTTAACGGTCCAACCCCAAATTAAGTAGTATGAAAATTCGAATATTAAATCTTGCCGTTCTGAATAATGATTAAAGTTAATAATAAAAATTGTCTAAATACTTCATCTTCTTGAATTATCTGATTTTTCCTGAATCTCCATCTTTTTTTCTGTTGTATTAAATAGAAATTAGTTGGTTTTTCATTAATACTATAACATGTACCGAACTCTCTTTATTCTTATCTGTATTGAAATTTTTCAATCCGCCTCTGCCTTAGGAATTGCCCTTTATCGGAATTGATGGGATGGTCCCTTTTTTCCTTCCGGAGTGTAATCAAGTTTATTGTCCTCCACGTGGTTATACGCAGTTTGTAACTGCTTTTTTTGACAATAAATGTATTTATAATTCAAACTAAGGCAGAGTGAAATAATTTATTTGAAAAGTTATCAGCATCACTGGGTTCGATAATAAAATCTATTGAATATTTACAGAAGTGCAAATATCCACCATACACTTGATGATTTGTGTGGATGCTCTAATATGCTCTCTTCCCACATCCGTCCCTGCGCCGATATCGTATTGGTGAGCCTTTGTACGTCTGCTGCTTTGTCCATAAATGCGACTGTTGAGCAGTGTTCCACCCTAATACAGATCTCGACAAGCCGAGTTGTGCCTCGCTTTAATCTTTCTTTGTATTCTTTTTCTGAGTTAAGACCTCTCATATTTATATTTAATTGTATAATGTTTATCAATTTATATGTTTCTTTTTGATCACTTAACATAGTTAAATGAGTAATCACAGTTCCCAACTATACTTCAGTTTCTCTCAGATTTTGTGTTATGATCCGATTTCATCTCGTCTTGTTTGACGGAGTGTACAGGTAGTTCTGCCCAACAATGTTAGTCACATAATTTAAAAATTTAATTATCTATTTGTTTATATTTTTATTACGTTGTATGAATGAATAACAGTAACTAGTTATGATAATCTGATTTGTAACTAAAAGTTATTTATGAAGAGAGTAATACGAACTGCGAACTAGCATGACTCCTTTCATAAGCAACAACACACGGCATAGTTTGTCTGTTTATTTTTAACTTATTCTTTCAAGGTGCTTCAAGTGTTTTTTCTCGATTTTCTTTTGTAACCCAGACGATGACAAAAATTAATGGCTGAAACATCGGCATGATTTAAAAATTTCTTTGTATTATTTGGCATAAATACGTCTACGTTAAGGTTATGGTAGGAGCTCTGACATATGTACGTATAATATTGAAGCATGCTTGTACATATGTCTGTATATCTGTTTGTAAGAGAAAATGTGTTTGTGTACGAATGTGTATATAGACACACATGGGCCTCAAGTAGATAATTAATTTCTTAAATGCAATTTATTTCTCTTTACTAATTTGTGTACTAATTTTCTAACAATTTCATACCGTTTCTCTGTATATTTTATAGATATTGGTTATTTAACTTCTATTTATTGTATCACGTATATTGTATTATGTGTGTGTTCTTTTCTATCTGCCACCGAGCATTGCTCACTTGCAAACTATTATTATGTATTAAAATTCACAATGTGAATATAGTAGTGTCAGAATTGCTTCTGTATTGAAAATGACGAAAAAGGAAGGTTACGTCTGTGACGAATCTTTGATATTGATCGTTACGGATTTGAAGTATGAATGACTGTAATAATTTCCAAATAACATGATTTTAAATGTTTATCTGCTCCTCCATCTAGCTCTAGAGATAAAATTTAAACTCGAAACGTTGGCTAAATAAAATATAATAAGCAAAGATCTCTTCTCACTTATTTGAAATTTAATGAAGGTGAATGTGATAATGGGAAATTGATGAATGTAATTGATTGTCTTTAATTTGTGACACGTACACTCTTACAAAGGTTTTAATTGTGAATAATAATAATAATAAGAAGAAGAAGACAATCAGAGAATGCCTCAACAATGTTATTATTATATATGTTCCGAATAAACATTAAAAACAACATCCCTGCTCACGTTATTTCTCAACTCCGCCGCGCGTCGCGCTAGCAGTCATCTCTTCCCCGGGGTCTGGGACCGCGTGCAAAGTGCCCGAGTCGTAACTCAGACGCTGCACCCACGCGGAATGCGACTTGTGATAACACTTCGTTACGTCTCACGTCTGTTGTGTGATGCGAGGGAAAATAATGAGAGCGTTTATTGAAGAACTCGTTGTTTACGTTTTATGAAGGAAACTTACTCTCCAAGCGACTAACCTAGATTTTTTTTTGAGTTAAACCCAGTAAAAAAAATTATTTCCACATCGAGTTCAATCAGAAACTGACAGTGAGTTCTACAAAAAGAAAATATAGACACTTTTATATAATATACGTATCATAGAAATTTAATACCTCAAAGTATTCAGAGATAATGGTCAATCAATCCTACCGAACTTACATTTCATGCACATATCAACCTGCAATATTTTAAGACGGTTGAAATTTTCAGCACACACCTAAGAAAATACCTGCGTGTTATATATCAGCAGAATAGAAAAAAAAGTATTAATAGAACACACACAAAATTATCACAAGAATTTTAATGAAAGGATTAAAGTAAGATGAGTCGGAAGAAAATGTTGCTTATAAATTGTAACCATAAAATAACATTAAATTCGAGAGATGTATAGACTATTTCAATAGATGACTTCGCTCCTTTCAATAGATTCTGTATAAAAACCCGGCTTTACTCGAAGGAATACCGAAGAAAAACTTATGCCAGGATGGGGCTAGATAATTAATTTGCTCAAACGTGCCAAGGTTGAGTATATATAAAACTAAACTTATATTAATAATTAGACACGATACAAGTATGCAGGAATAAAGTTTGGAAATTGTTATCACTTCCTTGGAAAGTACTACATCAGTGGTGCGATGAAGTACAAAACGGCTTTAACTTTTATTGAAATAAAAATTGTGTAATATCAGAAGATATTGTATTATTTCCACCATTTTAAATTAAATACAATTTTCGGTGTAATCAACGTCAAAGATCATCCTTTCCGTCCATTTTTGACGATTGTTGAAAAAAGATTAAGCTTATTTGATTAATATATAGTAATTTTGAAAAGTAATAAAGAACGTAAATAAAATTCGTACTTTTAAGACTACCATGTAAAGTTAGTACTGCGATGGTGAGTAAAGGCAGTTCGAGTAATAAAATGCACGTTTGGGAAAACTGGAAAATGGTACAGTGACTCGCGTCGAAAATGAAAATATGTCGTTCTACGATGAGAAAATGAGAGAAAATGCGCTAGAAAATACAAATGTTGTACGAAGTTGTAAAAAGAGCTGATTTTGGGAAAGGAAAAGATACTGCATCTAAAAGATCCCTTGAGCATCATTTGGTGCTATCGGCGAAATTAATTCTCAGCGAAAAATGCACCCACGCAGTTCCAGATGGCAGCGCAAGACGGAACGTCCAAATTGCGAATGAGGTTCAGCCCAAAGAGACGCAACCGAAAGAAAAAGGCCACAAATAACGGGAGCCGAGACCTATAC
>NNCF01128097.1:538049-551546 GCA_002313205.1 Laupala kohalensis | reverse complement strand
GGGGTATTACCCCCAGCGAGCAAGGCGAGTAAATTTAATACAACCCTACACCTCACTTATTTACTTCTACGTCCTTTTTCCCAACGCTAACAATACAGAGACTATCTTGAATTACAATCTCAAGATGTATTTTCCTCATGAGAAAACCCATCACTCTCGAGTCTATGGGGGGGGGGGAGTATTACTGTCAAAATTACTGATTTCTTCATATAATTTTTAGTATCTCTTAGATTGCGGTGAACCTCACCGCCAGGTAAGAGATTAATCATGTTACGTCGAATGAAAATGGGAGACGGGACCGGGGTTCGAACCCGGGACCTTGAGCTCAGCGCGCTCATGCGACTACCGACTGCGCCATCCCGTTCGCCTCTCGGGCCCGTCTACCATTCTCATTCAACTTGTGAAACCCAAAGACATCTGAAGTGGTCTCGTAGAGACTAAACTTCTCATGAGCGCGCTGAGCTCAAGGTCCCGGGTTCGAACCCCGGTCCCGTCTCCCATTTTCATTCGACGTAACATGATTAATCTCTTACCTGGCGGTGAGGTTCACCGCAATCTAAGAGATACTAAAAATTATATGAAGAAATCAGTAATTTTGACAGTAATACTCCCCCCCTCCAATAGACTCGAGAGTGATGGGTTTTCTCATGAGGAAAATACATCTTGAGATTGTAATTCAAGATAGTCTCTGTATTGTTAGCGTTGGGAAAAAGGACGTAGAAGTAAATAAGTGAGGTGTAGGGTTGTATTAAATTTACTCGCCTTGCTCGCTGGGGGTAATACCCCCTGACCCTCAAATAACGGGCTGCGCCCGTGCTAGGGTTTCCACAGAGGGAAAAAAAACCTTTTGCTATATTTAAATGATTTACCGTGAAGAGTCCATTTTGAACGCGAATTGAAGTGCGTCCGGTGACACTTTATCTCTAAAAGCAGGAGATAGGTTTCGACGGCACGTTTTTTATTAGCAATAAAAATTTCGAACTCTTATTTTAGACTTGACACAAAAATTCAAGTTTTGTATTACAAAATAGAGAACACCTTTGTTGGAAATCCTTGATTCTGTCCTTCCCAATTTTCGTTTTCGATTCTAATTGCTCTCACCCATTTCGTCTTGTTTCATTCCTTTTTGCTGAATTTTCTGCACAGCAAAATTTCTAAAATAACCGGAGATACATGTATAGAAAATGAGGTTAAAATTTGTTAGTCTACTGTAGCCTGACACCAATTATATAGTTATTCCGACACATAATAGTGAACTACTATGTTTGAAATCCTACATTGTATCTTTCCCAATTAATAGTTTTAAATCAAATTGATGTTACTCGATTCCTGTTGCTTAATTGTGTTTTGCTAACTTTATTGCAATTCACAATACCTAATAAATACGAAGATGTTCGCCTTTATAAAAAGTTATGTTTAACATGCATTTGGGGCATACCTTCTTTCTAATTTGTTCTTCCATGCTGGAAATCCTAGTTTGTGTCCTTCCCATTTATGGTATTCTAATCAAATTTATCTCATTCAGTTTTTATTACTTAATTCTTTCTCGCTAAATTTACTGCATTGCGTTATTTCTAAAATAACAGAAGATATTAACATTTATGGAAAATGGGGTTAATGTGCATTGTAGGGCATAACTTCATTCAGATTTGTTTTTCTTAGAATTCCTTCTACAGGAGTTAATTTAGTCTCTACTTCATCCTGACACCAATTTCCTAGTTATTCCAACACGAAGTAGTGAACACCTGTGTTGGAAATCGAAGATTGTGTCTTTCTAAAAAAATGATTTAAATTCAAATTGAACTGATTCGATTCCTCTTGCTTATTTATTTTCTGCTAAATAATTCAAAGCGAATTTTATCATACATATATAAGAAAAATGTACATTTTCAAGCATCTCACGTATTTAAAAACACACTTTGACAACGTATACAATAAGTATATTTGCTAAATAAATTAAATTACAAATACGCACCTTTGCCAAACATTCACAAAAACACATTCGACACATTAATGAATAATTGTTATTTCTAAATTGAAACTTGACTACGATTAGGTTTTGAAACTAGTTTGATGCCGTTTGAAAAAAGTTTTTTCATAGAGACAATTTTTGTCACTTAATTTTTGCACAAAGACACAAAACAATTAAACACGTGTAGTTCTCAATACTTTTAACACGTCTATAAAACCTTAAATAACGTTGCACTATCCTTTGATTGACATCCCAATACGATTCTTCTGCAGTTGACCGCCATTAGACGTACAATACTTTTGTAAACAAACATTCATGGCGACTTTGACAAGTTTGCATGGCACATCCACAAGCTAATGTTTTCGTGTGATTTACGTAATATTAAATCACCGAAAAATGTACTTTTAAATTAATATCGTCAAATATAAGGAATTTTAACATTCATTGCCAATGTCCAGCTACAAGATGAACCGTGTTTCATGCTTGTACTTTATTCTTTAAGAATGTAAACAAACTTTTGAAAAGAATCAATGAATCGATTCATATTAAAAATGAAATGTAAATACGGTCCGTTGTCGGACGTATTGTAAGAGATACCGCAATTTTTTTTAGATAAATTAATATATACGTTACATGTTGAACATTAAAAACTGTTGTGAATTATAAAACTAAGCAAACATTCTTTAACGTGGTAAAGATTATTGTTTCTTACCTAAAAATTCATTCTGTACAAACGTAAACGAACATAAGAAATGAATCATGGAATCTATACATATTACTACCGCTTGTTGATTATATGTTTTATTTTAAAATAAAAACTAGATTGAATTTATAATGTTAATAGTTTTTGCTAATTTTTAAAATAGTTAAACGAATTTCAATATCAATACTACAATGTTATCGAAATCTACGAATACATTTAACGCGAGTAAACTTGTCGAGGTCAGTGATATATTCCTTATAAGTATCTCACTAATTCAAATACTCACTTTGGCATTGTAGATATTGTAAACTAAATAAATATACGTACCTGAGCAAATAATTAACACAAACGCATGCGACACCATAATGAATAACTGTTATTTCGATAATGAAACTTGACTGCGATTAGGATAGGGAACTAGTCGTTGATGCCGTTTCAAATCAGTTTTCAAAGATAGGATTCTTGTCACTTAATTTTTGCACAAAGACACTAATCAAATAAACGCACATAGTTTACAATAGTTTTAACACGTCTATAAAACCTTCAATAACTTGCACTATTCATTTATAAATCTTAATACGATTCTTCTGCAGTTCGCCGCCATTAGACGTACAATACTTTTGTAAACAAATCTTCGAGACGGGCTTTGGCAAGTTTTTTTTATGGCATATCCACGTGCTAATGTTTGCGTGTGATTTACGTAATATTAAATCACCGAAAAATGTCCTTTTTAATTAATGTTGTCAAATATAAGGAATTTTACCATTCACTGTCATTCTCCAGCTACAAGATGAACCAAGTTTCATGCTTGTACGACTAGTACAAGGTACCCAACACTTATGATTACTAGATGAGTGAGTTACACATAGGGGCTGATATAATATAAGATTCTGATGAAACATTCAAATATGTGTTTGTATGGAATATGTCGCCTTTGTTCATTGACTATTTGAAGTATCCCCATTGAACCTGGTCCAGAGCAAGAAAAATTCCTGCTTTCCACAATGACACGTCGCGTCAGTTAGAATCTAACAACATTTTAAATACGTCTCATTATCTCCATGTCCTGTTAGCATTTCAGTCATTTCTGGGGTCGGCACAAAACGTTTTTTTTATGCTTTTCTGCAAATGGTATATCGGGTATAATTTCCTTCCTAGAGCGACAGGAAGAGTAGATGGGATGAAGGGAGTCAAAAGAAATCAGGAGCCAATTCAGTATTGAATATGATAACGAAAAGTAGAAAAAACTATTAAGGATGGAAGAGAAATATGATAAAGAAACATGAAAAGATAAACAAGAACATAGTAAAGAATAAACAATAAATAAGAATGAAACACAGATAATAAATCAGGTGTTAGACAATGAAGATAGAATAACGAGATAAGAAGGAGGTAATGGCCTGATTGTCGCGGCACGGGAATGATACAACTAAAATGAAAAAAAAAAAAAAATGAAAAAAATGATACTAGCATTGACTCCTCGACATTCCTCTCGTTCGCCGGGAGCACTGTACGTTCCACATCTCTTTCTCTCTCTCTCCCCACAACTATCCTCCGTGCTCGCCCTCATTCATCTTGAGCTAACCCACTCACTACCTCGACGTCTGCTGTTGGCATGGAAACGAGATATGGCGACGTCTTTTGTCTCCAGCTCTAACGTTGTTTGTTCATTCTACATTCTTTACTCCTGCGGCTCAGGCAACCCGCAGTGCGCCCCCGTTCTTCCTCCTCACGTCGTCCGTCTTGTCGACAGCCATTGCCTTAAGGCCAGTGCGTCCACTCAGTTTAAATTAAAGGATTATGAGTATTCAATTAATAAGCAATGAAGGTAATACGTGCGTCAGAGCGACTAGGTTTAAGTTCCTCTGCACAAAAATGTTTTCAATGATAGATCGAACCATTTCCTATCCAGCGGTGTATTTTCATATCCTGACGCCCCAAAATGTGAAATTATTTGACTTTTAATTACTGTGGGCTTATATGGAGAAATTTTCGAGGACCCATGTTTTTTGTAATATATTTTGGCAAAAATACCGGTTTTAACGCTGCGAAAAAAACCTACTAAAATACAGAAAATGGAAATAGGAATGCAATGATGTTAAGATTTTCATACCTTACGGGGCATTTCCAAGAATAACTCATCAAAAACTGTGGAAAATACGGTTCTGACGGAAATGGCAGCTGCACGACGTGACTGAAGACAAAGCTATCCCTGTAAAAGGAGTCAAACGACATTCTATATTAAATATCAAGTTCTAAAATCACAAAATAATTGTTCTCATACAATATAACAAGATCAGTAGAATGAAATATTAATTAATAAGAACTACTACTATTGTGAATATTTCCAAGCTTCGCGAATAGTTTGCAGTTTGACTCAACACGCACATAACACCTTAATAGACAGATGTCTAAGTGCTCATAAATGATTCAAAATATGCGTACTGTTATTATAGACCCTCAAGTATAAGTTCACTAACTGTTTTCTAACATTAATGAAACACACATAAAAACATTTTTTCACTCATCATTCGAAACAGGGTCTATGTTTCAATGCTGGTTGACATCTTCTTCAGGTCCATAATGTAGTCAAGTAATAATTAATAGAATTTAAAACATTTAAAACTGTGAAACACTGTCACACACATCATATTGAATATTTGGGACGACGTGAATTGTTTGCACCTGTATTGTTCGCATATTTTGAATCCTTTATAAAAATGAATATTATTTATTGCCCTGTGATATAGTATTTAAAATATATTTTGTTTTATGAGTGTCACATTGTTCACGTAATTTAATATTTAATATATTTANAGATACATGTAATAACACATTTATTTTCAGAAAATGGGTACATCTTACCCGGTGGCAGTATATAAGGAAATGCAATTCAAAAATACATCTCACAGAGCACTAAAATAAAAAATTGTTGAAGAAATCATTAAACTATATGACTCAACTAATATTAAAGTGTTAAATGTAAAAACATTTTACTCTGAAACATCTAAATAATTGATAAAAAACTTATTGCATATTTCATTTCACTGATGACCCAAACACTCGATTTTCCCCTTTCGTGCACTTCACTTCACTTTTCCCTTCCCACCTTTTCTAAATCACTTATTTCCCTCGTATCACTTCACTTCACTTCGCTACCCACTATCACTCCACTAGATTCCCATCTGCACTAACGTATCCATTCTTCCAGAACTTGATTAATCCTTTTAATTTGTCTGCTCCCGTTTTCCTAGAACGTTTTTTAATTTAAGACAGGTTGCTGTTACCTCGTGTTTTAAAGGAAACCTGTAAAATACATTATGAATACAACAACCGCGCATTTCATCCAATGTACAAAAAAAAGTTTAGATTCTCGTTGAGATTAAGCAAATACCCTCGAATGCTAATACCCTCATACAGATTTCACATTATATCATATGCTAATACAAAATAATCGCTTTTTCTATCCTTATCACTGAAAATGATTTAATATTTACTTCAGTTATTATAAATTAGGTAGAAGTGATGTTGTCTTATATTATTAATCTTGATTCACAGCGCTCTTATTTTAGACAACACTTTACACCGGACGCACAAAACACTTGATAGTAAACATGAATCTACAAAACGTTTCTGGGAGATGTTTTCCCCATCTTCAGATGTTTTAGGCTTCTTTTTGATGATTTAGTCACAAGTCCTTTGTTTGAGTACCATTGCATACATTATATTGCTAAAAAGACATATGTTCAAACATTCAGTTAGATATATCACAGAACAACACTTCACCATAACATGTTATTTAATTTTAAATTGTAACAAGTTAAAACCTGCACGTTCATATGATGCATGTGATAATTGCGTTAAAATTATTTAACTTGTCCAAATTACATGGTATGATTGATTCCTGTACGTTTTTGAGTCATTCTGTCATCGTCTATTTTCTGTTGTTGGCCTCCAGCCTCTACAGAGTGAACTGAGGCTTATCTGTAATTTGTGGTACCAGCTGACTTCCTGGTATGACGTATGACGTGGTGGGGGAAACAAGGGTCGATAGATTTTAAAATGAAATAACATGTTATGAAATAACACGTTTAGAACATCCTATTTTTGAACACAACTTAGATTTAAAAGACATAATTCAGTGTCTCTGATTATGATTACCTCTTCTCCATATCATATCTTAATTTACTAGTATGGACATATTTCGGAACTTCACAACTTACAAAGCAATTACATTTTTCTATAACCTCCCAAATTGTCCCAGTGCCGAAACATTCAAACTGGGAGAGGACGTGTGCACCATTAGACCTTCAAAAATCTCTTTGAATTTAAAATTTACGTGTATTAATACATGCTTTTCAAACCCCTCGAAAGACGTACGTCAAATGAGCAGATAATAAATTTTGGAAAACTCGAAAACTCCTCACCGTAAAAAGTTTTCTTTTTGTATTACAAAAACAATGCAATTTTTTCTTCCACTTACCATTTTTAATTTTTTACTATGAACGATTAAAGTACGAGAAAATATTTTTTTTTTACCTTTAACTTTGAATACTTTAAGAACAACTTATCGATTGCGTTAAGTCGATTGCATTTCATGTTTTTCTTCTTTGTTGTGTAGTGAATCCAGTAATCGACCTTTTACGTTCTTGACCCTTGAGATAACTTGAGATATGAGTTGATTGTGGAGGGAAGTTAAAATTTTTTGTCAATAGCAAACTTCTACTATTGACTAGTTCTTTGCGAAATAGTATTTTTAGTACCGTTAAACAATTTATGCAAGTTTGTCATTATTTCGCAAAATAATATCGATATATTGATATTATCTTTCGATATATCATGTGATCGATATAATATATTTTTAAAATATCGATGTGATGCATATTGATATTTTTCCGACTTCAACATTCGAAGTCAAAATGTAATAAGTTAAGGAATGTCGGAAATGGAAAGATTTTCTTGTAAGTGGTTGGAGGTAGGAAAAGGATCAGATATGAGGAATTGTAATAGTAGTGAGGAGAATTGTGTGTTTAAAATGATGGATTGAAGTTCAAACCAAGATATAGACAATGGATTAGTCGAAACGTTAGCAGTAATGGACATAAAGGAGTTTTTGCATAGCGTACGTGCTTTTGCTATCGTGTACGCTATCGACATGCGAGTACATTTTACTCCTGCTCAGAAGTTAGTGGTACACTAACGCTCCTTCCGAATGATGTTAGTGGTACGCGAGTGAGTGAGATTTGTTGGTTGTATGAGCCCTATGAGTACGACGTGGTGAACTCACAGTACCTTTTACTTGTGTGCGCAGAAGCGGTTTGTTTGGGTTTACAATTTTTAGTTTGATTTGAGTCGAAGTTACGCTATGCAAAGTGCAAAATCTGTCTCTTCTTTTTTTGCAAAATCGGGACATTGTCACATTCGTGAAGAAGCAGTGTTGCCAAATGTTGCCGCTTCGCCTCTCCTCCTCTGTTTGCGCCACTAGCGCCCCCCGCGTCTCGACGGCGGAGACCGGACTCATATCTCGGGAATGATGGCGGGCGTCTCCATCACTGGCGGAAATACGGAGGCTCGTAATTGGATAAAAGAAGAAGGAGGAGGCGCAATGCATGAGCCTTGTTGTGCGTTCGGGACAAGGATTCGTAATCTACTAACTCTGCGGCGGTTTCTAGAGCTTTCGCTGAGGACTGGGCACAAAGCGGAAAAGCTTTGCGTAATTTAATTTCCTCGCAAATGAAAAACTGAGGTATACGAATATAGCTACTGCTATATTTGGCGAATAGGTCATGGGTATTAAAATGTCAATAGACATTTTGTGTGTGTTTGGAATTCTGAGATATTGACAAACCCTTTTTCTAGAGAATTACATAATATCTTACAATTATTGCTCCGATAATAATAGTCCTATTATACGAGCAATAATTGTTTAAATAAGCTCTCTCGCAAACGTATGGTGAAATTTGTCTGAAAGCGTCATTCTTGTGAAAATTCGTTTTACAAAATCATAATACGCGAATATTAATATTAAGATTAATCGACGTTTTGTCTGTGAACGTAAACACAGTTCCTTCTTTCTGCGTGAGAGACATCAGCCGGATGCTCACCTGCAGGTCATGACATTTCACTCTTCTGTGGGAGGATTTACGCTGAAACAAAGCACAGCACTCTCGCTAGCGATCACTGTGAAATTATAACTGACACATTTTGCTCCGTGACACCTGGATAGTGATCGTCATCGGTATTATAGGAAATAATGATTCATCGGTGAAATAAAAATTCATCCATCAAAAAGTTACTTGAAAATTTTCTTGTATTGACTATCTGCGAGTGTTCCTCTCTTCCTACTCAAATAATACTAAAAGTTAGGAAAACTAAATATACAACAAGTTTTGAAAATTTCATTAAATTAACACATCGAATTAGTTATGAAAAAACTGTCAAAAATGCATTTTATAAAAATTTATTGTGAAATATAAATAAATAATTAACGACCTTTTTTAGCAGACAATAATTTATTTTTTAGAATTTAGTAGGAAAACATCACTAAAAAAACAAAACAATGCAACACGTTGACAAATTAAAACAACCGGTTTTCGTCCGGTTTTTCCCGGGTAGTTTGAATTAATTGGGTAGGGTTTTTCCCTTCCTTCATTCCTAAAAATAGCTCATAGACTTAATCTTGAAAACGCGCGTTTAAAAGTTTTCTTTTTAAAAATACGTTTAATTAACAGTGTTTGTATGTATAATTATAATTAGATTAATATTTGTAAGGTCATTTCATTTATATTCCTCACCACTGTATCTCGAGATAAAATGAAGTCGATTTTGTGTGACATAATTCCTGTTCCCTCCTCCACCAATGAGCCTATAGATTGGAAGTGACACGTAATTAGAGGCAATTTAACCTCAAAGCCCCTATGATTTACCGCCAATCCGCTGGATTGCAGGACACTCGGCTAGGATTTTCTTCTTCCAATACACTGCTGTTCTGAATCTCTGTCGAGATGTATTATTATGCTTTGACTTACATAAGTATTAGCAACTAGTTCACGTACATTTAATGAAATAAATTAATTAAGGCAGAGGTGGATTTAACATTATTTAAGATTACAATGTTCTTATTTTCTAATCTTTTTGTTCTTATGTATATTTAACACGTATTTAACTCTCGACTATGTCTACTTCTTTTCTATCTTTCACATACGACGTCAACTTTCAACAGAATCGTAAATTCAGATACTTTCATGTCGGGAATAAATTTTACATGAATAAGAAATAAAACAATTTTCCTTATTCAAGAGTAATGTTTGAAGGAAATAAAAAGTAGGGGTGCAAAACCATTGCAAAAAAAACTTTCTAATATACGTTCCTCAATCTGCAGCATAGAATGACAAAAAATATCGTAAAAGTGTTATGTAAAAGTAATTTCGCTGTAGACAGAAATTGATGTATTTTCGTACCTGCAGTGCGTTTGCTGTCCTGCTACGTATTTTATCATTATCATATCTTTCATTTCAATTTATAAAAAAGTGTATTCTACGTCCGTTTGGTCCATTTACACTGCTAAATATTGTTCAAGCTTCTTGAAACACTAAACTAAATGTGAAAGTGTATTTTTTTTTTTTTGGTTGGGGCTTTAGGGCTCGTCAACATCGAGGTCATTAGAGCCCATGCAAGTAGGGAAAAATGCAGTTTCGCACCATAGAGAAGAGCCGCAATGACTCTTCCCCGTGTGTGGGACTCGCCGAATATCTCGACCATACCCACGATTACAGTACTTTCTATATACTACGTGCATGAGAAAGTAAAAACCACGTCTTTTCAGCATTTAAATTCCAAACTAATCAACGCAAATTTGCTTTGTTGGAACCCTTCTCCATTCCTACCCACGACGTCTCCAGCGAACAACGCGTCCACACTTCAATCCCAAGAGAATGAGGTCCTGCCTCATCTCGCACACTCAGTCCTCATTTTTCGCAGCAGCGACGTTCTCATCTCTGGAGGACAGTCCTCAGTCCTCGCCGCACAACTGCGCGTAATTTGTTACCCTGCGGTTAATTTCGCTGGGGAGGACAGAGAGAAAACAGCTCCCGCAGGTCGTGAGTAAGTGGGGCTAAAAATGATTTACACACTGGAGAATGTAGCAGAGCTGGACGCTAATTACACGAATCACAAGTCATCAGATGTTCTACAGAGTTCAGTTCGAGGGGGATGCTAATCGTATTACTTGTAAGTAGATTACACTCGGACGGAGTTCGAACTCAGCGTGATGGATTCAATGTAATTTCACCGCGGACAGTAAGTGAAGTATTTAAATAAGTTTGTGTGCTGTTCGGTTAATGTGATTATGTGGGGCAATCTCGATTTCCATTCGCTGGCCGACGGGGTATGTCGATTAGGGAGAGGTTTCATTCCTACCAGTTGAGAGCTCAACGCACTCTTTTTGTGCTGTATTTTTCCCCCCTCTCTCCACAAACTCACACGCAGAACGGGACAAATAAGGCACAGGCGTGTGTGTCTCTCTCTCTCTCTCTCTCTGAACACGGAACGCGCGTTGAGTAAACTTTAATCTGTTTGTTAGCGAAAAGGGATCCGAACAAAGGGAAAGGTAATAGGTATGACGTCACACAGCTATGACGTCATGAGTCGCAAAAGGGAATTCTAATCACCACCTTTCTGTTTGCTCAACAATTAGGACTATGCCTTAGTAAATTCGCTACATTTAATGGTGACTTCTTTGGTTTTAGTTGTTTAATTATGTACTATTGTTTAATTCAATTATGTATATAGTTCACGTGAATGGAAATTTGAAAAAAAATTACAGTTCAAGTTGTCTTCTACTACTATAAGTAATAACAATTTCATAACTATTTTCCTCCACGCTTGTATTGTTATCCACACGAGTTTATTTTTATATGAACTCAACCTTGGCACGGTTTCTGTACATTGATTCTGTAGCCCCACCCTGTCCGGGTTTTTTTTCTATCTTTTTTCGGTTTTCCTTCGGGTAGAGGTGGAGTACCACACTGTTCTTGACAGCAAACCGCTTATCTCATTGAACCGACCAGTTTTGTTCGCGAAAAGAAATTTATGTCATTATAGTAATCACTGCTCTCTAGGTTACTTCCGGAACATATCCGAGAAAGGGCAAATAATATTTCGTAATGTCTAATTTTTGTAAAAATGCATATGTTATATAATATATGTCACGATTTCGGTCACTTGTCAAATGAGAATAAACTAGGTTGTTAAATTATGCAATTATCTATTTGTCTATTGCAATACAGCGCTTAAACTTTGTTTTTAGCTAATCCTGATTTGAGGGTTTTTTAATCTCGTGTCATTTTGACATCAGCAAATTCATATACACGGTTTCGAAATTAGTCCTTGACATACCTTCAGCAAGATTAAGGTTTTGAAATGATACAATAGACAAAGACTTTTTTTCCTAAGTTAAATTTCTCGAAGCAAAAAGCATTACTTAGAGTATAGTTTCATACATAATTTAGGTTAGACTCAATTTTTATCTAGTATATATTATTACAATGCTGTGAATCTTTGAAAAGTGGGAGTGAACGGGCACTACTTTGGGTGGAGTGTAGCGAAATGGCCCCAGTTGCAGCTGGAGCAAAGTGAAATGGAATGAAGTGAAGGGGAGAGCATTCGAGAGGCTTCTACGTAGTTTTTAGAACTCGCAAGGCGTCGCGAGTAATCTTGGGGACGCGTTCGCAGTAATTGCGACGACGACGGTGAGGTGTTGCTCTGGGGATTGGGGGAAGACGCCTCCGGTATTAAAGGGGCGACCCGCCTCCAATAATTTCTCGGGAGGTAATTTGACAACAAGTGAATGCGTCCTTTCTTTCTCTTGTTCCTTCTGGACGTATAAGAGGTCTTCATTTGTCATCACAACGAAGCCCTACGTTAGAATTCTTTATAAGGGGGGAGGGGGGAAGGAACTTGAACGTCACGTCTTCTGATTCGGTCCNACTTAAGGTGACAGCCATTTTGGTCGCGTTGCAGTTCCGTACCTTCAATATATTATAGTTCTTTATCTGTCACGTAAAAAGGGTTACAACGGGTGTTCAATTGCATGCTGTACGAGCCAGGAATCTTGTTTAAATGAATCCCCAAGGATCCAGCGTACTGGAATAGTTTTGACATAATTCACAAGTCAATTCGTACTAACGTGTTAGATGTACGTAAAATTAGTCTCTAATTTACGTTTTAAGTTTATAATGAAATTAATGATGATTCAGTGGAACTATTGAAATACGTTTGGCAAAATAACTTTATCAATATTACTTGGTAAACGTAGCTAACCGGCCCACTCACTAACAATAGTCCCTACCACCCACAACCAATCTGCTATTGCCCCATATAGATACGCTTCAATAGCACTAAGCTACATTTACCATTTACAACGGAGAAAAAATTGAAAAATAAAATTAACGACGAGTTCAATAATATTACATTAGAATGAGTAGATATATGATCATTGAAGAATATGGAGAAAAGGTTGTTATATTCAAATTTACAAGTTGAAAATGGAATTTAACATTTTCGACAACTTCTAATTCTATTAATATTCTTAATCTTTAATTTTTTCTCGAGTTCAACTTCCTTCATCATACAAAAGTGTTTTGCATCATTTTCAAAACCATTTTATAGTAATCAAATATCCCACGCAGAAATCGCCGACGTTGAGCCGACTTTCGACGTATTTCGACGTCGTATAAACGACGCCGTCCCGACATCGTATTTCCCGGAATTTGAAGTAGAGACAACGTCGTTATGCGACGTCGAGACGACGATAATAAACTAC